>LOJH01045117.1:0-13660 GCA_001685095.1 Ellobius talpinus
TCTCACATCCCAATTCACACATGCATCGTTGAAGCCATGGATCGTGAGGTTTATGACTGTGCTTTAATATTCCAATGGACTAGTCAGTGACACTACCAGTCAGTATTGTGTGACAGCCTTTGTTCTTCAGATTAAAAATTCAAAACAAACAAAGCGACCCAAATGAACAACAGCAGAAAGTGTCTCTAGCTGGAGGTAAAAACCAAAACTTCAACATGTGCTGTGTAAGTACTGTATAAGTCTCTTTGAGAAAGACCAAACTCAGTTAAGAGCTTTCCACATATTGAAAAGAGTTCACAGAAATTTACCAGCAGCTTCTTAACATAAGATAGAATCTCCTGCTTCAGTATGTGCGACAAATGCAATGAAAGCATTGGGTAGCTTCGGGGCATTAATAAGAAGCAAAAGAAAATAACTAATGGCAAGGTTAAAATGACCTGAAAAAAGGCAAGTAGTAGCCAGTGGCCTGCAGTATCTTCTACCACAAGCCATTAACTGCCTAAAAATTATTGGTTAAAGAGGGGTAATGGCAATTAGGATCTTTTTAAGTATCTAAATACTTATGGCTGTCCAGCTCTGAAGTTTCTTAGGATGCAAACTCCATTCTCTAATCCTTGTAGGAACATAAATCCAGTCGTCTTTGTACAGGAGAAAAGCAGTTTCAAAGTCTAATGAAATGGTAAGAGTGAACGTGTGAAGAATGTCCCACTTTTAACTGGAGTGGGATTAATGCACAGTCTCCTTAAGACTTTAAAATGTCATAGAATGCATAGCCATTCTGAAAATACAATATATCTCTACATTTAGTCTATCCTGAAATCATTGCAAACTTATACGGTTCATCTAGTCTTGCTTATATTTTTACAAAATCCTCTCCATCAGGTGAAGAACCTTTAGAAAATAGCTACATATACTTAAGCAATCAATGTATTGTTCATGCAGCTGAGAACAGTGGGTGGGCTAGCTTTTTTTTTCAGGTTAGAAAAAGCAGGCTGAAAAGTGAACACCTCATATTGCTTCTGTTTGTTTGAGCCTCTTATCCCCAAGGCTGTGTTCTCTTGGCTGGGCATACCTGTTGATCAAGCTGCTTAACTGTAATTACTCCAGACAGCTTTTTGGCTCACAGTGTTGTTTCATAGGCTTCATAAATCATACAAATTATTACCGCAATAGAAAACTATAATTACCCACAAACCCTGACATGCCAAAATGTGTATTAATTAGATAAGGTAATAAATACTTTACTGCACATAGCCATAATCATTACCTCAAAAGTGACATATTATACATAGACTATCTTGATGTTCTGCAGCAAATGATTCAATATAATGTTCAGTTCATAATGCAATTGTTTTCTAATTTGATTCAACAGTTGGTGCTTTTGTGAGTTAGTTCAAATATGAAAAGAAAATAATATAAAATTGTAAAGTTTTGACCCTAAAATCAAATGAAACACAAAATAAAATTTCATAGAGATTCCATATAGGAATAGCTTAATGGAAATGTGAATTTCTTTGTTCCAAATTTGGACTTGCATAGAAAAATGTTAAGAATGAGTATCGCATCTTAAATTCTGCTCAAACCAATTTTAGAGTAATTTAAAAAGAATTTAATAATGGTTTTTAAAATTGGGGAAATCTTTTATACAGTGGAAATAAATATGTTTCAAAAGATATATTCTCTATGTGCTAAGAAACTAGAGCCTTCAATACATGATTAAAAACCAAGAGCGGATTTGAAACTTGATAATGTGTTGTTTTATAAACAAATAGTGCATAATATATTTCCTCACATTTTTAGAAAGACATGCCCTTCAGATATAAAAACTAATATGTTGTATAAGACTACAACTATATTTGATTCCTTGTCATTTTCCAATTCATTCAACTTGTTTTTTTTTTCAACTCAGTCTTTCCAATATATACATGAAGCTATTGGCAAATAAATGGGTCTTCTTTGTTGCAGTAAATATTATATGTAGCCATTTCTCTTATTTGGAACTCCACTTGTACACTTAGCCCATTACATTCAAAGGAAAAAATTCAAGGTAAAGGATGAAAAAAAAACATATTATAAGGTAGTGCGATAAAAACCAATTTAATTATCACTTGATTAAATCTGTTCCAAAAAATCATTAGTGCCAGTAACTCTCATTTAAGTAGAGATATGCATGAAACCTTTCCTATCAAGAAATGAAATAAAGGCTATCCATATTTTCCTGTTTAGATGATTATCTCAATGAATCATTTGAAAATTAATTCAAGGATGATTGAGTCACTTGTCTTCTTTTTATCAATATTGAGAAATTATTAGGGAGTGTCACATGAAAGGGAAACCATATCAAAGCTAATACTGGTTATACAAGTTTTCCATAAGTAATAAAAGGAGACGCACTCTCTTGTATGTTGTTGAAGTGGTATTTTCAAATGGCCTGTGTCTAGCCTGCGTTTCAATGTCTAGCTTTCTGCTAGGATTCCAATAAACACTGGTTGAATAAGTGAATGTGAATTCACCCTAGAGGTAATGGGCTAATTAAGTGCTACTTTTATCCAGAAATGGGATCATTATTTCAAAATCACTTTGAAGAAATTTAAACAAGTCAGAGATGATGCTACTTCAACATGGAAAGGCTAACTAAAGTTAAACTTTAAAAAAATGAAAAAAAGTTTAAAGCTCTTGCTCCAAATGTTTTAAACCTAGCTGATGTCCCTAGAATTCATTTTGTTAAAACTCTTTGGTATATTACAGAGAAGTAAAGCAATTAGTAATAATAAAATATAAACTCTCAGTGCATAGGATATTTTAATTCTATGTAAATAAAAAAATATTTATACACTCAGTTGGAAAATTTCAAGCTTATTTAACGTTTTTCAAGAGGTGAAGTCATAAAATCTTTAACATCTGAACCAACTCCACGGTTGACTTTCTGTGCTTGAAGAAGCCTGTGGTAGTTTTCATCCTGGCAAAGACAGGATAGCAGGGTCCAGGAGCAAACCCTCAAGGTAAAAAAGGCTTAGTCTTCTGAACTTAGGTTTCTGGGAACAGATCAGCTTCAGTTATTTACAAAAATCTTCCTACTGAAAACAGAAAAGATCCTAGATAATTTTTGCCTTTTTTTCCTGAAGTATCAGAGAAAAATCAAATTACAAAATCACCATAGCAGAATAATGAAGCATCCCCTCTGTGGGGTAGAGAGTTGCACTGATAAAAGAAATAAAAGAATGTGAACTAATAAAAGAAAACTTGAACTGCGGAGTAAGAAGACCTCATAAAAGCAGAATCTACACTCCTGCTTTTACACACTGTTAGCTGGTTGTTTAAATATCCTACCTTAAACTGGGTCCTAATAGAAATGCATCCTTGGGGAAGTGAAACATAAGACCAAGCACAGCAGTCTCCATCCATGGAGAAGAAGGTTTTGGTAGCTGAAAGGGAAAAGAGGAATCACAGTGTACTAAACTAAGCACCATTTGTTTTCCTTTTGGGGTGGAGGAGACTGAGGATGTGGAATTCTGTATGTTGACTCTTTATGGCTGTCATGGCTGATATTATTGGGAGACACAATCTCACACCAAACTCCCTGATTCTCTGACACTTAGAATCAGCCCTCCTTTTCTTCCACCCTGTTCCTTGAGCCTTTGGTGTTGGGTAATGTAACTATTGGGACTGGAGTCAACAACTCTGCATTTTATTTGGTTGTTGTTTTTTGACAGTGTTCCCCATGGTAGAGCATACCATTTAGTTATAGAATACAAAATGGTCAGGCCTGAAAGCATACATACATGTAACAATATACAGATTGAGGAGGTTGTTTTTAGGAATATATACGTTTAAACGTATATGCATAAACATATGTACATACACATAAATGCCTGAAGCAACAATTAATGAAAACAAATGATTCATTAAAAATTGATTCAATTAATTCAATTAACAAAATAATTTCTGGTTTTGTAGGTATCATAAAAGGCCTTCTTTGTGCGCAAAGCACTATGAGATTTATCCCTGGAAAGTGAAACATAGTTTTCTTATGATAAATGTTCATTTTTCTGCAAGTAAATGCAATCATTCCAAAATGAGGGTTGACTTTAGACAATTTATAAACTAAGAAAAGTCCTGGTTTCTGCATCATGGATTAGTCTTACTTAGCTTCATGAAACCACTGGGCTTTCAAGGCTTAATCTCACACTTCCTACAGTTTCTGTCTTTTGTTTTTGGCATGTAGGGCTGATGACAACCAAAATAGTAGTAAATCTAGAAAGCACAAGTGACCCAAGAAATGGTAACTTCCCAAACACATTCTGACTGAGAAGTTGTTTAAAGGAATTTATTACTTTAGTAAAACTTGGGCTTATAATTGAAAGATTATTTGTTGTCAGCTTGCTAGACAAACCAAAAGACTATAATTTAGAAATGCAAACACCAATGATGCCATGTTAATATGAACAGATTTCAGGATTAAACATATACTTTAAATTGTCTGATAACTAAATATGATACTAAACAAGCCAATAGTTCTTATAGGGGACCAAAAGGAAAATTTTTCATAGATGTAATTGTCCATTTAAGATAGATTTATTGAGAAATGGGGGTGGAAAGGACCACAAAATAGTGTAGACATCTATGAAATTCTCAAACAATGTATTTTTCAAAAATTAAAATTCTTTCTAAACAACAATAACATGAAAACAACCTGTTACATATTAGGAAATTTGATGATTTGCTTTTTACTGGACATACATGGTGCTCCATTGAACACTCAAGGTAGGAAATAGGAGATGGCAGAGGTAGACTGAGTAGTAGTGTCATAGCAACAGCACTCTGAACAGGAAATACAGCTGTGAATCTGTGGTCCCTGTGCAGGGACCTGCCTATCCTCTCCATCCTCAGGAAAATTGACACATGAGAGTCTTAGTCTTGGATCTCTTCGTCATTTGTCAATCTACTTTGGAAATTATTTCAAATGTGCAGTTCTTAGAAAAACAAATTCAACCAATCTATGGAAATAAGTCAAAGCACCAAATCAAGAAGGAAAAAAACTCATTGTTAAGTATTGTGAAAATTCATTAAAAATAAATTTTTTAAAAAAAATGATGGATAAGAAAAGATTGTCACATGACTAGTCTTGATTGTCTAACCACATGCTAATAAAATAGGATTATAAAACTAAAATTTCAAAACACTCATAGGCTTATGAAAGCCAAGTATGGTGGCTCCCACACTTAATCACAGGATATATGAAGTGAAATAAGATTTTCTTCAGTTTGAGCTAACCTAGGTTACCAAAAAGTATTTCGTCAGCCGGGTCTACACAGTAGGACCTTTTGTAAAGGAAATGTAGTAAGTAATAAATAAATAAATAAATACATGAGATTTATGAGTCAGGCAGAAGGGCACATAAATGAAATCTCAGCTCTTGGAATGATGAATCAGGAAGATTACAAGTTCATGGTCAGCCATGGCCACAAAGCAAGATGCAGTATGAAAAAATTAAAAGTTAAACAATAAAATAAAGTTAAACTATGTAATGGATGTTTATGCTAATCTGCATATGTTGTCTAATTTTGAAACAAATTCATGATAATTACTATACTTTGTGTTCATTGTCATATTTGCCACACTTAAAATTGTTTGATGCTGAAAAGGCACTCTGTATTTGGTAGATGAGTGAATAGATTAAGAGACAGTAAATAGGAAATCCTCCTTAAGACAATGTCTGCTATAAATACCTGTGCAAATTCTAATGTTCTGTTGTAAGTCATACAGTAAAGAGCACTATAATTACTTAATCTCCATTGATGATAGTTGATATTGAAGGTCTTTATTTTTTCTTATATTAACTCCAACTGATTATCATTTTATCATGTAGTAATTGTTAAAATGGCCCATGATTCTGAGTAAGTTGTTTATTTATTTATTTTTCTTTTGTGTCAAAAAGAGAGGGGACAAGGAAAGAGATATAAGTTGTCATTCAATTTCACGTGAACTGAAAGGTTTATAGTGAAGAACTGTTAGATGCAATTTCAGTAAGCAAGGATTTGGTGGAGAGATTAGATCAGTTACAAATTGCTAAATCTGATGGCTTAGATAAAATTTTTACCAGAGGCTCAAAAAGAAGTAGAACATGTTTTGGGGAGAAAGAATTGCCTTCTGGAGAATGTACACAGTATATGTTTTTCAGAGAAAATTAAATGTGGGGAGATTGTGTAACTAGATTCTCCCAATTAGAAATAAATGGCTGGATTTTCATTTAAAATGGGCAAGTCATCTTTACATGTGGCATGGATAGGTACACAGACGGATATCCTTAAAGATCTTGCACTTTCTTCCTTGGTAATTACCTACAAGCTGTGTTAAATACTAACATCCAGAAGACCTCGCATATAAAAGAGCTAGTATTTGTTATTTGTACGATAAAGTCTCATATATCACAGGCTGTCCTCAAACTTGTTATGTAGATGAAGGCGATATTGAATTTCTAAGCCTCCTGCTTCCAGTCTCTGAGTGACAGGATTGCAGACAGGTGACACCACACCCAACTTTAGGCTGTGTTGGGCATGGAAACCAAAGCTACCCACAAGCTCGGCACATAATCTACCAAGGGGATTGGATATTTATTTGCTTTCTATTTTCTTCTTTATTTCTTCTGTATTTGACTTAGAAACAATCTTTATCTTTAAGATGATCTTTCAGCTTACCCATTTTACCTATTTGAGGATAAGAAAAATACATTTCTTGAAGTCCCTTGTAGACTTCTCGCATCAACTACATCTTTGGCCTTAGAACTTCCTGTTCAAAATGGCAAATGGTTGTATTGTAAAAAGACAAATTGCTGTAAATTTCTTAATGGTATGTGTGTGTACTGTGTAAATTGTTTGCATGTGTGTGCTTTTGTGTTTATATGTGTTTGTGTATGAGTGTGTATACATGTATGTGTGCAGGTGTGTATGAGTGTGTATGTGTCTGTGCATGTACATGTCCATGTGTTTGCATCTGTGTGTATACTTTGTGCATACATGTGTATGTGTACAAGTATGTGTGTATGAGTGTGTACGTGTGTGTAAAATGAAATAAATGAGCTGGAAAGCAAATTGCTGTTCTTACTAAAGAATAGTCTATGAAGCATAAGCAGCCATTTAAACAACATTTGCACAAGCCTATGGCATTCTGTAACTCAGGGAAGAAGCTCTGGATCTTGGGAGAAGACCAGATATGAGTCTGGTCTGATACAATATGAAGCACACAGGCACAGACATTTCACAACTTATAGTAGAAGCACAGACCCAGAAAACAGACCTAAAATGGCCCAAGTTAAGGAAAATGTTGCAGAGCATTGCAACACATATGAAAAGCTGTGATTAGGTCAGAGTTGACCACAGTGAGATGACTAGGTAAAGGTAGTGTGGACCAGAAGGGATGTGTTGACTTTTGGGTAATGGCAGTTGCTGAGATAGTTAGTAGCTAGATCTCCCTGGAGGATTAGAGATACAGACGATGGCCCTGAATCAGTCCAACAAAGAAATTTAAGACCTCACACCTTCTACAACATCAGCCTCCTTTGAATAAGCAATGGTAAATGTCTCCAATAAAAGAAATAGGACCAACTGAATTATAGAAAAAAAAACCACGATAGAGAAACTCAACCCAATTGACAAGCTAGTCAAAATGCACAAGTCCCAGGACAGAAAGAAAAGCAATATAGAAACTAAAATATGTCTTCTACATAAACTACCAATACTGTAGCAGGGCAACCAATGAGAGTGACTTGAAAGAACCTCCAGACAAAGATTGCAAAATCATAATTATATCTATTTTACAGTGACCCACAGAAAATGTGAATGTACTCAGAGAATAAAAACACTGAGATGAATGATGGGAGGCAATCAGTTGAAGACATGATAACAGAGCCCAATAAAGAAAAGTTCAAAGATGGTTAGACCACAATTACTGGAGGGTGAGCCTTAATAAGCCATATAAAAATACCAGCTGAAAGCCTCCTCAGCAGACCAGAATATATGGGAAACAGAGTTTCAAGTTTAGAGGATATCATTTTAAAAAAGAAGAAAAAGATTCAATATAGGCCAGTGATTTAAAAATATACATGAATAGAACATGGTAGAGTTTCAGGATACTATGAAAAGATGCTATCTTTGCATTATTGGCATAGAAAGAGAGTAATAAGTTCTAGTGAATTTATGTTTATGTCCTTGAGCCTATAGCTATGACCAAGATGTCTTCCGTGCATGTTTCTTATTGTCCTGTCAAGTGTTTGACCCTTTCTACTGGTACTAAACTACTTAGAGAGCACTTACTGCTTGGCCTTAACTACAACTCTTTCAGATGTTTTCTAGTGAAAATGATTGCTTTTGAACCCTTTCTGCTCTGTATTTAGCATCTGGTCCCTACGGCAAGCCTAGCCAGAAATGCCCAACAATAATTATGTCACAACCTGAATATATCTGTCAACTTGTTCAATGCACCACATTTAAATACAGCCTCACACAAAGTCTGAGGACACTGACAATATGTGGACAAGATCTTTGCTAGAATGTCATGAATGGCCCTTCGTCCAATTCCTAAAATGTCTTTGTTCCTATCTGAAACCTTACAAGCACAATTTTCATTTCTCGGATTTTTATTGGTTTCTGAGCTTTTGTCACAATAACCTGTGATGATCTGCTTACAACAGTGTAGTTTTCCTTTAAATTTCTTCCAATATTTCCTTACAAGTTGCAAAGACTCAACAACATGGCCAGGCTTGGTCCTATTCCTCCTATTTTCTGTTAGATTTATTTATTTATTTGTTTGTTTGTTTGCTTCTGTGACCAAATTTTGAAACGTATTATGCTTGTGATTCCAGAAGCTGTTGTCCTTCATGGTGAGGAGGATATGGCTTAACAGCTCACATCATAGAAACAGGAAAAGGGAGGAACAGGAATGTGCCTCAGCACGAAATAGCTCCCAGAGATGTGTCTCCAGTGAACGCCTTCACCAACCTGGGCCCAGCCTTCTAAATTTTCCCAAAATCACCCAAAATAGCACGATTATCTGGGCACTGCACACTGAACACATGAACTTATGTGTACATTTCATACTGAACAGTAGCAGAAGGTGAGTTGACACAATGACTTACATCACTCATTGCACCATTAGGAGATAATTATAGTGATGAGACAGATAATGCCTTATTTTGTTTCAGAAGATTTTTTTTCAGTATTTTAAGTCCATTGTCAAAACTTACATTATGGAAAAGCACACAAATCTTAAGTGCAGATTGTGCATTTAGCACTTGCTTGAATCACACAATCCACATGTATTTTTTTAACATGAAAAGAAATCTCTGCTTGAGCTAAGATACACAGCCATGCTTCAGTTTTGGGTTTCCTTGCTGACTCATGTTGTCACCTCCTTCTGGAGACTATTGTCATTAACCGAGTCAAGGTAGAAAATGTGTGGAGTCATTTCCTTCCACATGTAAGCATAAAAACTCCTAGGATAAGCACTCTAGATTCACAACATGTCCGATTTTATAAAAGTGGGTGAAAGGCTAAGAGATATCCTCGAATTTCTTTGAGGTCCAAGGCTAAAGGAGTGCTTCTCCATTGCTTCTATTTCCAGCTTTGTTCAGTACCCAAAGCTTTTCCACTTCTACTAAGCTAGCACTGTTGATTCCCCTAATGAAAAGCTGAACCCATAGTTCAAATTGCTAAGGCAAAGCTGGGATGAGTAAACTTTAATGAGTCTGGGTGTGCCTATAGTGATAGCAGCATTGATTAGAGCTGGGAAGGGTAGAAAAGTCAGTTAAATAGAAGTCCACAGAAAACAAACCAAAGCCTTCAGCTCCATCACACAAATGAACTACGAGATCTTAGATCTTTCGGGTTTAGCCAAAAAGTCTCTGCTTTCTTCTAGGGCAAGCATAGTCTTGTAACCGGGGTCAAATAATCCCATTGAGAGGCATGGGATGATAAGGGGATTAATCAAATTTAAATAAGGGATGTCTGTGTATATCCAGGTGAGAGAATGACAGATTATCATTTCTCTAGTGTATTTTTGAAAAGATGGGCAGGAGCAAGCAAATCTCGCCGGCTGCATCTGTGAGTCTAAATAGCTGTTTATCCAGGTGTTTTGCAGGGGGTATTTCTCTCATTAAAATCCAAACTCCGCAGTATGGCACAGCTGTGCTCTGTGTATCTTCTCTAAAGTGAAACTAACTTAGAAAATCTTTACATGCCAATGAAGCTACTGAACCCCCCTTATGCCATGAGCTTCCTGTAGACAGAAGATGAGGCTGTGCTGAATTAGTCTCAGTGGGGGTCACTTCAGCAGGTTGTTCTGAGCCAGTCTCGATGCCCTTTTCAATCTAGTTGCAAATAGGAAAAGTTGGACTTTTGCAAAATCAGCAGGAGAGAGTCCCACCTAAGGGTGAGGCAAATTGAAATTAAGATTGTGAAATAGATGCCTTGAGCATCAATCAGAAATGTTTTTAAAGAGAAAGAGAGCAAGGACGACTTCAGGCAGAAGGATGCTTTAGATGTGTCAGTCTCCTTTGGCAAGACCTGTTCCATGGTCTGAAAACCAGGTCATGAGAGTTGGCAGTAGTGTCTAACGTAGAGTGAGATTTAGGGTATATGGTGCACCCAGAAACTTTAAGGCTATTTATAGATGTAATAAGGACCAGTAACTTGAGCTCAATTTTATAAATGATATTTCATCAGAAAGTTCAACTATCTGTCATAATCATAATCTTTTTTTTACTACATCCTGGTGAAGGCAGAGAAAGCCAAATAATAGTATGCCTGTTATCAAGAAAAAAATCCATTCTAGAATAATTTAATAATCTATTCATGTTTGCACAGTGGATCAAAAGCCAACCTGACGCAACTTGTCAAGACATAGTTGGGACATAGAACTTGGAAATCAGCCTATGTAGTCAGTAAAGCACTTGTCACATAAGCATGAGGACCCAAGTTTGGTTCCCAGCATTACATCCAATTAAGTAAAAGTAAGCTTGGTGACTCAAATCTGAAACTCTAGTACTGGGTTCAAAGAGACAGAGGTGTCAGGGCCTGGGCCTTACAGAGCAGCTGGCCTTCCTAAAGCAATGAGCTCAAGGTTCAGTGAGAGGCCCTGTTCAAGGAAGATATAAATAAAATAAGGTAGAGAAGTCTATAAAGTGGGATATCAGATGTCAACCTCTGACTTACACACATACACACACAAACACATGCATGCATGCACACATACAGCTTCAATAACATCAAAGTATATCCTCACAAGAAAACACTATGTAGTGGAGAAAGAGGGTGACTCTACCTTAGTAAGTCACTAAAATAAACTCATCAGAGGGACAGCAGGCTTGCCTTGAGAGCCTATTAGTTACTGAACTATGAAGGACATTATATGCCATCTCTGGAGAATATAGTCACTCCCCTAAGACACATAACTCACATCTGATCACAAAAAGACATGGGGGAACTCAAATTAGATGAAGTTTATAGAATAAGGCACCTTCATCCTTCAAAAATGCCAAGATCAGGATGAGCCACAGAAAGATTATGATAGACTGAGCAAGACTAGTTTCATGAGGCTAAATACATTGTGTGACCTACAAAAATATAGTATATTATGAGGGCCAGATTGATGGCTTCATGGGTAAAGTCACTTTTCCTGAAGGCTTAGAAAGGATTAGCTTGATGTGCAGAATCTAGGTAAAAGTGAAAGGAGAGAACTGACTCCGCCGTGTCTTCCCCTCACTTCCACAAGAGTGCTGGGCCACACATGTATATACAATGATGTCCCATCACCTCCACAAGAGTCCTGGGCCACACATGTGTATACAATGATGTCCCATCACCTCCACAAGAGTGCTGGGCCACACATGTGTATACAATGATGTCCCCTCATTTCCACAAGAGTGCTGGGCCACACATGTGTATACAATGATGTCCCATCACCTCCACAAGTGTGCTGGGCCACACACATATACACAGTGATGTTCCTTCACCTCCACAAAAGTGCTGGGCCATGCTTACATAAACAACAATAATAAATTATTTTTTGAAATAAATATTACTCCTACAATGTAATTTAAATCCAGACTGAATAGGGCATTTAGTCAATATTAAATTGTCTGAGGATATAAGTCAGTCCATGGTCCTACTAGAGATTATTTAATAGCGCAGTGAATTATTTAGCAATGAAACTGATAATGACATGCTTACTGATCTCTTAAATGCTTCATATAAAAAGATAGTGGATTCTAAGACAAATGGAGCAATACACAAATAAAAGATGAATAGATTCGATTGTTAGCTACCTCAAGTCCAGGAAATCCTTTTAAGTCTGACATAGTCATAAACCATTTCTGAGATCAGACAATATCAGGCACATTCAGGGTGGTATGGCCTTAGACAACAAACCATTTCTAACTCCGTTTTGTGTCCAAAGATGTTCTCTTTATGTTGGGGATAAACTAAAGTTGACAGATAAGTTACTCTTGGGAGAACTGAAGTGTTTGCCTGCGTTCCTCAGAAGATCTCGAGTGTTGTCTTCTTCATTTGAACTAAAGTATAATGTGAATCAGAAGCAAGAGACCCTTTTTTGAAGTCAATGCCTTTATTTAGCAAATGGCACAAGAAAGCTGAAAAAAACTGAAGCGAAAGAATGCAAGATGATGGGACGACTGTCCCAGTCCTACTCTGGGCTTTCTCTGTAATGTACCAATGAGTGTCCCTATTTTCTGCTCTCACTATGGAGGTCTGTAGTACTAGAGCTCATAAGAGCTATTTGGCCAGGCTTGCTATCATGTCTTCCAGCATATAAAGATATAAGGATTTTTTTCACAACCTTTTCTCTCCTTTCCAAATCCTTTTATACTTCCTCTCTTTCAAAATATATTACCTCTTTTATCATTATTATTACTTTACATACATAGATGTATCTATGTATGTATGTATGTAAAACAAGTGTTGTACATATGTGTGTGCCTTTAGGGCTGTCACTTGGAATTGGATAATCAATGAAGATTTTCCCCAAAGACTGATTCTCTCTCTCCCAACGGTCAATAGTTTCTTGTAACTCACCATGTAGGGGCAGACCTTGTGAGATTCATTCAAAAACTAAAACGAGATTTACCATTTGACACAGCCTCACCACTCCTTCATATATGCTTAAAGGACTTTAATATTTGAATAATTTAAAAAGTGAGAAAAGTGGGCTAGAAACAACTCAGCAGTTAAGAACACTCACAGGTGTTCCAGGGGCCTAAGTTCGATTCACAGCACCTACTGGGAGGCTAACAACTCTCAGTAACTTCAGTTCCATGAGATTTGACACCCTCTTCTTATCAGCTTGGGAATTGGGCATACATGTGACACACAGACATACATACAGGCAAACCAACTATAATGAAAAACGAAAATAAAACTCAAAAAATTAAGTGAAAAAGTAATATACTGCCATTTAAAGAAAACACAAGGTTTATTATTTCTAAAATTTCTACACTGGTCACAGTGGCCCTGATTAAAAGTTCCATTGCTGAAAATTTTATGAAATTAATGATTAACTCTTAATAATATAATGTTACAGTATATTATTCTATACTGATGAACAAATGCTTTTGTAGTATGATAGGGCATCTCTTGGGTATATTCCCAAG
>LOJH01045118.1:0-13660 GCA_001685095.1 Ellobius talpinus
GGCTGTTAAGCTCTTTATTAGACCAATCAGGTGTTTTAGACAGGCAAAGTAACATAACTTTAAAGAGTTAAACAAACACAACATAAAAGAATGCAACATATCTTTGCATCATTCAACAAATACTCCACAGCATAAATAAATGTAACATATCTTAAACTAATATTCCACAACATTTCCCCCTTTTGTCTAAATAAAATGATATTATTTAACTTTAAGATAATAAAACTATAGGGCTGGAGAGATGGTTCAGAGGTTAAGAGCACTGGCTACACTTCCAAAGGCTCTGAGTTCAATTCTCAGCAACCACATGGTGGCTCACAACCATCTGTAATGAGATATGGTGCCCTCTTCTGGCCTGCAGGGATATATGCAGGCAGACCACTGTATACTTAATAAAAATAAAAAATCTTAAAAAAAGATAATAAAACTATATACAATAAAAACAGTTTTCAAGTAAGAATTACATTTACAATATTCAGTCCATTTGTATTTATACTTAGCAAATTCAGAGAAAACACTCCATTATCTAGCTTATCTTAGTGATTCCAAAATTTCATACCTAATTTATTTCCTTTCATAACTAAGAAGAACTATAACATTAAATATTTAGTCTTTAAGACCATCAAAGACACCAAAAGAATGTAATATTACCTAACAGCAGAAACATCTGACTGCCTGGACAGTCACCCCAAGTTCCTCTGCAACACTGGGGCCTCAATCTTCAGCCAAAAAGCCTAGAATATCTACATATTTTTCAGTGAAAGAGGAAATTTGAAGGACTGTTCAACTCTGCATTAGCAAAGTTTAACAGTCTTTTTCTTGTGTCCTTTTCAAATTGAAAGTAAATTCCATATAGAATTTCTTTGATGCCCATCATCTTTTTATGAAGTAAATTGGTGCTTTCAGGAGCGTGTATCATTACCATGAAAATCTTAGGTTAGTATACATCTTAAATGCCATATTCTATAGGTCTTTAACATGTTTGAAAATAATTTATCTGTCTAAAATATACCTACCCATTTAACCTTGAAAACATTCCTAATGTAATTACAGGTTTGATTATTATAGATTAACTACCTACCTCATTTCTTAATTATCCATTGCATTTTTAAATGAGCTGCATAAGCACAAAACCCCAAATAAAAGTAGAAACATATATACAGTATAAAAAAACACTCTAAATTTGTGGCAATATAACAAAATCCATGCCAATACAAAAATCTGAGATTAATAGTTGTCTTTTTGTCCTATATTTCCCTAAATGATAACAAACATCCATAAGCCACCAAAAAACCAACAAGCACTCACACCCCAACTCTTGGGAATGTGGCCATCATTTTCTCTAGACTGCTTCCTTTTGTCTGTAGGCAAAGTCATCTTTAGGGATCCCTAAGAAAATTGAGATAAGGGCTAAGTTCTGGGAAGACCAGCTGTAACCTTTGTTGATTTATGTCACCTGTCAAGATTCAGAAGGTCTTCCCCAACCAAACCTGATCCATATTGACCCTGAAGGAACCCATAACCTCTCATTTTCTATGGAAATAAATAGAAAACCTCTTCTTCAAAGCAATTCATGTTTTGATTTCCATTTTAAAGTTAAGGCATTCTTATATAAGCTAATTTATTTTATCAGTCCACTTAACAAACCATGTCTGTCAGCAGCTGTCGTTTGCTTATCAGCAACCAAAAACTTCACACTCAACACAGCAACATACAGGATCCAGACTCACTGTATATTTTCCATCTTTACATGTCTTATTTTTTTTCATATTACCTTGCTTCTCTCTTTAAAGAATGTATTATTTTTAAATTCTTTATTTCCTGTGATTGTCATTACCCCTTTTTCTTTTCTTAAGCCTATGCACGTTGTTAAATACTCTAGAACCTGTTTAGAGTTTTTTTTCTGTCTAGATCTGTGTTTACTGCATATCTCTAACCTTTTTGTCTGCATGAGCAAAACAAAAGCAAAACAACCCTGTTAAACAGCACCGCTGCAGCTTTAGCAACTGCCTCTATCTGCTGCTCAGGTCCTGAAAGCCAAGCCTACAGCTCACAGCCTGGTCGGAGGTGCATGGCTGGGAACTATGTTCAACCTCCCAGCTATGGCAAGCTGGTGCCCTGCACTGTGGCAGGTGCTTTTTTACTTAGCTTATTTTTTCTACTTAACATGAAAAAGACTGTTTAAGTGCTCTGCTGTGTGGCAGAACTTGTTGAAGGAGCCGTGTCCTTTTGTTTATTTGTTTGTATTTTATTTTCTGACCTTTCTCAGGCTCGAGGTGGATATTTGAACCTCACATTTGGTACACCAAAATGTTGTTGGTTTATTTTCACTCTTTGTTCTTCGAGGACCCGCCAAACATAGAGACTTATTCTTATTTATGGATGCTGGGCCTTAGCTTGGCTTGTTTCTAGCCAGCTTTTCTTAAATTATCCCATCTCCCTTTTGCCTCTGGGCTTTTACCTTTTTTATTCTATATCTCTTTTTTTCCTCCTTACTGACTGTGTTTCTGGGTAACTGGTCCCTGGAGTCATCCTCTTCTTGTCCTTTTTCTCCCTCCTCTTTTCTTTTTTTCTGTTTATTTTCTCTGCCTAGCTACACTGCCTATTTTTCTTTCCTGCCTAGCTATTGGCTATTCAGCATTTTATTAGACCAATCAGGTGTTTTAGACAGGCAAAGTAACACAGCTTTACAGAGTTAAACAAAAAGAATGCAACATATGTTTGTATCATTAAACAAATATTCTACAGCATTAACAAATGTAACACATCTTAAACTAATATTCCACAACAGATTCTTGAATATTTAAAATATAAGTCAATTGTAAATTACTAATATTCCATATAATTTATTTTAAGTAATGTTAAAACTATATTATCAGTAGGAAGTCAATATTATCATATTCTAAGTTGAAACTTGAAAAGGAACACTTCATTGATATGTAGGTTTTTCTGCCCATACTTCTTTCTTGCTATAAAGTATAAAAAATTCCTGTTCTGTACCTCTAATATGGAAAGTAAACTTTCGAAATTTTTCCTTTTCTAGCTTCTCTTAATATAAGAAGCAGGCTTATAACTAAACTTGACTAATAGAATCACAGTGGATGTCTGTGTGGAATGTGAGTTTCTCCTGGGGGGAAAATGCTTTCTCAACAAGAAAAGGACTACAGTAGCATTTCTCCTTTCATTCTGAGTATAGGAAGTGCATCTGGAATTTTGTCAAGCTCAGGCCTCTTGACTGTCTTCATGCATAAGTCACTTTTAGGAGGCAACCTATTACAAAGAAGAATCAAAACCTGACAGTCATGACACACCTGCTGAGAATTAAAGCAGCACCCAGCTCCAGCTTACCCTAGCCTTTCAGTTTCACTATGGGGGATGATTGTGTGACCAGCACTGTCCAGACACACAGCTCATTAAATTTCGTCATGACCTGCTTGTAGGACCGCAGGATGCTTCCCTTCCTCCTTGCCACACCATGTCATAGCAGGTATTCCCTCTGCTCAGATCAGTTAGGTGCTGACTAACTTCTGAGGACAAGCCCTGTAAGGAAGAAAGATGTCCTCTTGCCATATTTAAAATCGGTTCTGTTTTCTCCTCCTGTTGCCATAGCACAGGCCAGTCTTCTCCAATATTACAGTGAGGAACTTGTCAGGCTCCTAGTGATAAAACCCACAGAAGTGCCAGTGTCCCCTATGACTGCACCCCCTGGGATGTTAACTCTCAAACTTGTCCACACTCAACCTGCAGTAACTTATCAATTGTAGTCCAGCTTTTACTGTTCCAGTTATGGTCCCTGAGACTTTTATGTTGTGTGGCTCCCTGCATACCTGTCTGCTTCTCCAATCTTGCAGGTAGTAATTTACTTCCATGCCATTACTTTCTCGTGGGTCTTACAAAAACTCCTGATTTTCAGCCTCTTCTGTTATATTACTAGGTGGAGTAGCAGCTTCCAAAGTCCTTACACACATAAATGATAGCCTTTTCAGTTACTTTTACTGGAATTCCAGCTCTTATTGCTATCAGCTCTTACTTCACATGGAAACGGTAATGTTAATTTTGAACATTTTTACCATTAGTGGATACAGACAGTGATCACCTGGCGGAGAGATCTATAGAAGAGGTTTACTACCTGTGGTGTTTGGCTGGAGGTGACCTGGAGAAGGAGCTTACAAACAAGGAAATTATTCGATCCAAACCACCTATCTGCACACTCCCAAAGTAAGTAAAAACTGTTTCTGGTAATATGATTTAATATTTTTGCTGCTTTTTAATTTTTATTTAATTTTATTTTTTAATAAATTTTTGGTAGCTGTTCTAATTAAGTGAACTTGGAAACAAAACTCTACAACTTGTTAGATGGTCTAGAATTGTTAATTGCAGAGTTTCTATCAATATTTATTATTTCTTATATTGTTTTTAAGAAATAATTTGCTTTGTTATCTATTTGAAAATCATCTAACATTAATAAAAATATATACCAGTTATTTTTCAAACATCGCTGTTTGATTAGAAATATAAATGTGTATTTCTTGACCTCTTAAATTTTAGTTTCACAGTCTAGGACAGATTCGACTGTAGGTGTATTAGTTACTTTGGGGCTTACAGGACCAGATGGCGAGTCACTAATGGCTGGAAGTCATGGTAACAGGAAACAGAGAGGCCACATTCTCATTTGCACATAGGAAGCAGACAGAGAGAGAGAGAGAGAGAGAGAGAGAGAGAGAGAGAGAGAGAGAGAGGAGAGAGAGAAGAGAGAGAGAGAGAAGAGAGAGTAGCAAGTGGCACAAGGCCATAAAACCTCAAAGCCCCCAGTGATGCACTTCCTCCAACAAGACTGGAACTCCTAAAAGTGCCCTAACCTTCCCAAGCAGCTCCACTGAGGACCAAGTGTTCAAATACATGAGCCGATTAGGAATATTTCTCATTCAAACCACCATAAGAGATTCATCTGATAATCACTATTTTTGTTAAACTTTTAGATTATTTATTTAGATAGACCATTAGTTTTCTGCCTTCCCTATTTTAAACTTTTCCTTTTTTTATTTTTGTATTGGTTTTCAAACCCAGGACCTTACATGTGTGGCAAGGCAAGTATCCTATTACTAAACTGCATTATTAGCTCTTTCTGTCCTTTGTAAGTAGGTTTTGTAGACCTTAATGTCTATTGTGCCACTCACCCAATAAGTTAAATAAGAAATCAGCAATAAGTTATAGAAAATTAAAAATTACTTGAATGACAGATTCTGAAAAGTAGACTTTCATACTTCTAAACCAAGTTCCAAGCATTTGTTGTTCTTGCTCTGAGATCCTGTCAACCAGTGTGTTTTTTCTCCCTCCCCTTTTAGTTTTCACCTATGCAAACTTTCTCAAATGCACGTTTGAATACTGTTAGGGCTGTCATTTTCTGCTGCACGTGCATGAAGAGAGACTGCAGCTCACACTCTGTATCCTCCAGTGCTGTCTGCGTGTTCTAGTTTATCTCTGCTCTTGTGACAAACACCCTGACCAAGAGCAGCCTAGGGAGGAAAGGCGTCTCTATCTCTAGCTCGCAGTCACAGTGCATCACTGCAGAAGTCAAGGCAGACACTCAGGGCAGAAACCTGAAGGTACAGCATTACCTCTGACCAGGAAACTTACTCCACAGCTAAGAAGTACAGGGGGAAGCATGTAAGATGCTGCTTGCCAGCTCACTCAAAGTCTATTCAGCTAGCTTTCTTGCACAGTTCAGGGCTACCTGCCTAGGGATGATTCCTCCCATACTGGGCTAGGCAGTTCTGCATCCATTAACAACCCAGAAAGTCTCCCACAGACATACCTGCATGCCTTCCTGATCTAGACAATTCTTCACCTGGGACTTTGCTTTTAAATGACTCTAGACTGTATCAAAGTGACAGTTAAAACTAGCCAGGATAGCAAATACCAGACTTACCCCTAATCACAGACATATATATTAAAAAGTTTGCCTTGTTTGGAGAAACTTCAGCTGGCAGTTACAGTTTTTGAAACCTTTGGTGTTTTGTTTTGTTTTTAAGTCAAGGTTTCATGAAGCCCATTCTAGAATTGAACTCACTGTGTACCTCTCTGACCCCAAATTCTTGATGCCTCAGCCTCCACCTTTCAAGCACTGGGGTCCAGGCATGTTGGGCTTTGTTTCCAAAATTAACTGTCTAGTCTGAATTTTACTTCTTCTTAATGATGAGATTGTGATGGAAAAAATTTATTTCTAGAAGAAATAAAATAGATTTTCTGTGATCATTATAACAACTTTTGTCTTCCTTCCTCCCTTTTTTTCCTTCCTCCCTTCCTTCTTTTCTTCCAATCTTAGTTTTCTCTTTGAAGATGGTGAAAGTTTTGGGCAAGGTCGAGACAGAAGCTCACTCTTAGACGATACCACTGTGACATTGTCCTTATGCCAGCTAAGAAACGTAAGTATAAAAATTACCAAATGTGCTTCATAATTGTTAAAACATTGAAACCTTAAAGATAACACAAGACACTTTGCATTCATGCCTGATTTCCTGATACCCAAAAAGGCTTCTGTAGTGAGTAGAGCTGTGAGAAAATGGCATCTGTGTGACTCCAGCCTTCACACACAGTCTGATTGCTCACAACAGTGTTGATCTTTTCATAAGCATCAAATAAGCCCTCCTTTTTTTCCATTTGGTAATACATGATCTTAAATGTTAAATAATTCTAGGTGCTCAGATTCTGATGTTTTAGAATGCGTATGCTAACCGCAGTCACCTGATTTTAGTGCAGCCATGAGTTTGAGCGATTTACTCGCCTGTTCTGTCCATTACAACTTTGTCCATTTCATCAGTATTTCTGAACGAGTTCATGTAAGAGCTTTAAAAACTCTATTCCAGATATTGTGATACACTGCCTATAATTCATCCAAATATCTTTAAAGAATATATGGAAAAGCACCTCTTTTTAAATAATATTTAATAAATGAATATATAATAATCTTTTTAATAATCATTCTTATTTTAAAATATCTTATACATTTACATTTTATATTATGTTAGTAATCTGGTGTTGCATTGAGGAAATGGTGTGAATGATGTGTTTAACCCTTGTCAGAAGTGTGGTGTGTTTGCATGTCCATGGAAAAAACTAATTTTTGGATTCTATTTTTTTTGCTTCTTTGGACTGTTGTGAATTCATAATTTTTGCATTACTATTCTTTTAAGTAGTTATTACTCTTGCCACCCAATATAATGATTTATGAATATTTTATTTTATTCACAGAGATTAAAAGATGTTGGAGGAGAAGCTTTTTATCCATTACTTGAAGATGAGTGAGTATATGTTGCTTTACTTGACTTGTTCCCTGTTTCTATTAGATTAATAAGAAGTTTGCAGATTTTAAATTGAACATACAGGAAGTAGTGCTTTAATTTATTAGAATATTGTCTTTGTCAGTATTTTTCCTTTTTTGTTCCTTTACAGCCAGTCGAATTTACCTCATTCAAACAGCAATAATGAGTTATCTGCAGCTGCTACTCTGCCTTTAATCATTAGAGAGAGGGATACGGAATATCAACTAAACAGAATTATTCTTTTCGACAGGCTGCTGAAGGTAGGAATTGTAGCATAGCAAGTGTTAATGATTGTCCATGAGTTGTCCTTTAATGCTGTTAATCCTTACAACTTGAAATTATGAGAAAAGTTCTTATGATCTCTTTTCTAATTAAATTTTCTAATTTATAGAATTGATACAAGTTCCAAAGGTGACAATATGTGAAAGATCATCCTACATAAAGAATTAACATAATTTTTAAATAAGGCACAAAAGTCTGTAGGAAAAAGTACCATTTTTGATAGAGAAAAATAGAGTACAAAATATAAATACAATTAGTCAACAAAATACTAAACTCACCTTTACAAGAAATGATAATACAGTTACAATGGGATATTCTTCCACATCATTAACAAGGCCAGCCTGGCCTTGGAAAACTAGGCTTCTCCTTTTAAAGGAGATTGGAAACATCTCACAAAGCAGTTTTAAGGTGTTTGTTGAGTACCCTGTGTGCTCTAATAATTACCTTCTAGAAATCCCTTCAAATTAGAGATTTATAGGAGGACAAATGTGCTAGACTTACAAGAAGTCACAGTAGCTTATGCTCAGTGCGTACCTTCTATACCACAAGGAATGTACCAGGTTCTTGTGCCCATTATCTTCTTAACACTAGAACCCTCATTTTCAGTCATGTACAATCTGCCCAGAGCACAAAACAGATAGGGATGATTAAAAACAGTTAAAATTAGCTCCTGCTTTTAATTTTGGTACTCAGGTTTTAGACATGGTTAGGGGTCAATTCATATATTGATATTTATAGATAAAACCAGACCTAGTGGTTATTAATCTTAGAAATGTATTTAAAGACACTTCAAATCTATCCCAATGTCTATTACAAAGTGACCAGACTAGAAGATAGCACCTGGCAATTTGAAACATTTTCTATTTTTTGCATTGATGCTATTTTCCTTTTAATTATTATTTTTTAATTATTTATTGTTTTATGTATATGACGTATGTTATCTATTATTGTGTGTATGTTATATTTTTGGGCACCTGTGCCAGGGTATGCATGTAGAAACCAATTTTGTGAAGCCCATTCTCTCCTTTTGCCTTTACATGGATCCCATGCATTAAACACCGATCATTAGGCAAGTGCCTTTATCCCCTGAGCCATTTCTCTGATTAGTCACATGTGTCAGTTAAATAGCTGACACATATAGCTGTACATATTTACAAGGTGCCAGTGTACAAAATACAACTCTCAAGTCAAAATAAGCTCATCTGTTTCTTCAAACATTTACCATTTATTTATTTATTGCATACCAATCCCAGTTTTCCCTTCTTCCTCTCCTCCTGCTCCTCCCCCTTACCCCCACCTGCTCCTCAGAAAAGTTAAGGCCTTTTCTGGGAAGTCAACTACACTTATCATTTCTTTGTGGCAAAATAGTTATCAATTCTGTGACTTTATTGTAAGATATATTTATTGTACTATTATTATTTATAGTAGTCCCTCTTCTGTGCAATAGAACACTAGTATTTATTTCATTGCCCTAACTGCACACACTGAGCCTCTTCCTTCCTTCACCATTCTCCTCTGCAGCTTCTACTGGCTACACTGAAAATCTCTACTTTGAACTTGTAAAAGATCACTTTTCCTTTCTAATTGTTTCTCTTCTTCTAATTCACATATGAGTGAGACCATATGTATTTGTCTTCTGTGCTTGTTTATTTGATTTAACGTAATGTTTTCCTGTTTTATTGATGATCTCTCAAATTATAGTATTTCATGTTTGGGAACTGAATAATATTCCATTTTACAGCATATGCCATGTTTCCTTTATCCACTCATCATTAATTCACGTAAGCTAATTCTATTTGTTGCTTACTATGAATCGTGGTAGTTCAATAAGCATGTCAGTCCAGATGTCTCCTGAACATAGTGATTCTATTTCCTTTGAATTCATATCCACAATTGGAATTTGTGGATCATTATGTATAGGTTAAATGTAAAATGTCCCCACAGGCTTGCATCTGTGAACACTTGGTCACTCTGTTTTAGGATATTGTGGAACCTGCAAGGGTACAGCCTAGTTGGAGCACATGAGACCTAGCAGTAGACTTTGAAGTTTCTAGGTCAGTCCTAATTCTGGCTCCCACATAACAAATAGCTGCTCTCCAACAAGCCACCACATGCCTTTCCCACTGTGATGAACAGTATCATCCCAACCCATGGGCCAGACAAAACCTCCCTTCTCTGAGTTGTTTCTGTGAGGCATTCTACTCTGTGAGTGACAAGGAAAGTAGTACAATCAGACAGATCTGTCTTTAAGGTTTTGAAGAAATTCCATGATCTTTTCCATAATGGCTGTATGAATTGATATTGCCACCAACAGTGTACAAGGATTCACTTTTCTTCACACCCTCAAAAGTACTTGATACTCTGCCTCTCAGTAGAGGCCATTGCAGCTCTCAAATGAGATGCTTCTGTGTGGTTTCCAGTTTGTATTTCCCTGGGCTGCTGATGCTGAGCAGTGTTTTCAATGCCTGTGCCTATCTGCAGATCTTCTTTTGAGAACTGTATATTAAGAACTACTGGTAGTTATTTTTTTAACTATTAAGGTTTTGGTCTCTTCACTGTATTCTAGATATCAGTTCCTTGTCAGATGTATAGCTTTCCAATATTTTCTACAATTCTGTCAACCTTCTCAGACTCCACAAATTGTTTAATTTGCTGTAAAGTATCTTTTAACTTGATGTATCCATTTTTCCTTTTTGTTCGTGTACTTTTGAAATAATTTTTAAAAAATATTTATTAAGTCCAACATCCCTGCATTTCTTCTCCAGTATTTTCTTCTAGTTGATTTACGCTTCCTGACCTTACATTTAAGTGTGTACTCTAATTTCAGTTGACTTTTGAAGTCAGAGGGAGGAGTCTGGTTTCTGGTTTTTTGCTTGTGGTTACTGCCAGTGTCCATCCACTTCAGAGGAGCCTCAGGTGGCAATTGAGCTCCAGCGTTTAGCCTACCAGGAAGCAAGGCACTGATTAGTGAAACTTGGATAGGCAAGGCCCCCCGATAGCTTCGGCTTCAGAATGCCTTTCTACTGCTGTGCCTTTACACGTTTGCTGCTGCAATTTGCAGTTTTTCTCTGATGTCTGGCATGGTATGAATGGGTGTGAGGGGAATCCCCAGTGCCTATAATGTAGTGCGATTATCCTATTCTACTAGTCATTTTTATCTGTAGATTATTATAAAGTTGATTTCCTCTTTAACTGAAATAAGGATGTTATACAATAATAGTGGTTAGTTTGAATAAAACTGATGGTTAAGAGTTTTAACAAATGTAGTAAGAGATTAGGTTTGTTTAGTGGGAAAATTAATATAGGTAAAAGTAAGATAGAGTGTTGCTGCTGCCTCTGATAAAGCAAGGGCTGCAGAGGGTAGAAAATAGGACCAAGGAAGTGTCATGCAGCTAGGACTTATGAGTTTCTCTTGAGGAGCCATATAGACGATGGTTCAGGTTAATGACTAAGGAAAACAAGTTCTTTTTGATATGGGGAAATGTGTTCACAGGTCTCAGTGCATAATAGCTAAAACAAAGCTTTAAATAATGACTTCATGTAACTAAAAAGCAAAGGATTGGATGGTTAGTTAAGATAATTAGACTGCACTTCAAAATATGAGAAGTCAAGCTAGTAACCTGTTTTTCTGGCAATTATAAAAACTGCTGGCTATGTAAACAGTTATGGCTGAAAGGCTCCTGATCTATGAGTCTAAAAGAGAAATATTTAACTGCATGTGGGTTCTTGGGGATAATTTTTTTCACCTGTAATATGTAAAATGTTTAATCATGTAAGGGACATGGAAAATAAGCTGTTTTTTACTTGTATTTATTATAATCATTAACTTGAAAAATAGAATATAACCACACTGTAATTTTTATGTTGCTTAAAAAACTTTGCTGGGGTATAAGCTATAAAAGAAAATAGAAGTTGGAAGGAAGATATCAGAAAAGAAGAGGGAAAACATCAGGGTAAAAATAACAGAACAGAAAAAGAAAAGAGTAGAACAAGCAACAGAAAGAATAATAAATGAAGAAGCAACTTTTATCCCTCGGAAAAGAGGTCCGTGTGATTTTTCTCACTGACTCTGCATATTATTCCCAGTCTCTGTAAGCTGCCGAAGCTCCAGCAACAGGATACCTAATTTTCCTACTCCATTTACTGAACAACTAACAGTTCTCCAAAACGTGCTCTGTGGATGCCTGAAATTATGTCCCATTTGCTATTCTGTTCTGTTGTTGTGAGTCAGTTTTCATATTTGGTACCATGGTGGTTTTATTTTATTACCTTTGTAGTGTATTTTAGAATCAGAGAGTGTAATTTATTGTGCTCAAAATTGGTTTGCTTTTGTTTCTATTCACATTTTAGGGGTTTTGTTCTCATTCTGTGAAGAATATCATTGGTGTTTGACAGAGATTACATTGAATCTGTAGATGGCTTTGGATAGTATGTGCATTCTAACAATATTTAATGACCAATCCATGAGCCTGAGACAGTTTTCCTCTTTTATGTACCTTTTTAAATATGCTCTGGGGGTTAGGATCTTATGGTTTATTTATTTGTTTGTGATAAGCTTTTGCTATGTAGCTAGGCTGGCTTCAAACTCACTCTCCTGCCTCATCATTCTGAGTACTGGGATTACAGGCATGTGACACCATTCTCAGCCACTCAGTTTTTCTCATCAACTTTATAGAATCAGTGCAGAGATATTTCATCTTTCTTATTAAATTTATTTATAAAATCTAAATAATATTTTATAAATAAACTTATAAAGTAAAAGTTATAAACTCTAGATAGTATTATATATATTGTATATAGTTTCTTGATTTCTCTTTCAGCTACTTCATTATGAATATAATGAAATTGATTTTTTCCTGATTTCATATACTGAAACTTCATTAAGTACATTAGTTCTAATACATTTTTGGAGGAATCTTTATGATCTTGAACATATAGGTCATGTTTCTGTAAATAGTTTGCATGGCCTTTATTCCTCTGTCTTCCTGATCGCTGACTAGGACTCCTGTAATACTCTGGACAAAGGAGTGAGAGTGGACATCTTGTCCCACATCTCAGAATGAATGTGCTCAGCTCTTCCCAGTGCACAATGATGTTGGCTGTGAGCTTGTTCATGTGCTCTATATTACACGTGGTACATTCTTTTCCATCTCATTTATAAAGATTCTTTTCATGGAAGTGGTGGTGGATTTTGTGAAATATGTTCTGTATTTATTGATAGAATAATATGATTATTGTTCTTCATTGTGTTAATATTGGATATCCCATTTTTGCCTTGTGTGTGGTGAGCCAGCCTGATGATGAATCCCACTGGATTATGGTGAATCTTTTATATGGTATAGGACTCAGTATATAGTTATCATGTTGAAAATTTGTATTCATTAGGGACGCTGGTGTTTTTCTTGTCTAGTTTTGGTATTAGGGTAATGCTGTGCTCTAGAAACTGTTTAGACAAATTCTTCCTATTCATAGTTAAAATAATTTGAGAAGAGATGATTAGCTTTCTCTGTTTGCTGATATTCAAACATCTAGTCCTAGACTTTAAATTGAAATGGGATGTTTTTGCTATGATTTCCCTGCTAACCTGTTTTTGGGCCATTCAGATTTTAAATTTGTTCAGCATTCAGTCTTGAAAGGGCATATGCCCATGACTTTGTTCATTTCTTCCAGTTTATATAAGTTATTGATTATAGTTGTTCTTGATAATCTCTGATAATACTTTGTATTTCTGTGCTATCAGTCATGCATGTTTCTTTTTATCTCTTATTTTTTGGGTCTTTTCTCTAATGAATTAGTTTGTGTGTGTACACACACACATGAGTGTGGTTTGTGTGTGTACACACACACGAGTGTGTGTATGTGTATGTGTGTACTGTGTATGCAGTGTCTACAGAGGCTAGAAGAGAATGTTGGATCCTCAGAACTGGAGTTATAGGCAGTTGTGAGGCAACATGTGAGTGCTAGGAACCAAACCCTGGTCCTTGGGGAAAATAGCAAGTGCTATTAACCCCTGAGCCATCTCCAGTCTCTTGTTCTCTCTCTCTTTTTCAAGTATA
>LOJH01045119.1:0-13660 GCA_001685095.1 Ellobius talpinus
AAGAAGAAGAAGAAGAAGAAGAAGAAGAAGAAGAAGAAGAAGAAAGTTGTTGTTAGCTAGCGGTGGCTAAAGCATCCAGGTGTGCATTTTCAGAGACAGTGGCTAATTTATTAGAGAGAGAGATGAGAAACTTTGTTAAGCTGGGAGCTGGTGTCCTCCTCAAGCAGGTCTTCAGGGGAAGCAAGAGATGGTCCTGGCTCTGAACTGAAGCTCACTGACTTTCTGGATTCGGACTGGAGACAATCACACACTGGGCCGCCTGCTGACCCAAGCAAGAGCATCGCTGATGACATCGAGGTCATACCGCAACTCATTCACAGCGCTGGTTATGCTCTTGGTGTCGCTCAGAACCTGAACACTCTGAGTATACGGATTGTACTTCACTCCAAATGGGCGCTTCATGGTTTTGGCAAATTCTCTATTTAAGACAAGTAAGGGAGTGTTAATTTCTATGAGTGTGAGTGACAAAACCCTAACAAAGGACAGAGACCTGGTCACACACAGACACACACAGACACACACACACCTGCTTTCTCTGTCCTGACATCAGTGACCTCAACACCATCTACTGTGGTCTTGGAGGGAAAGCTCAATCCCTCCTTCTCCCTCTCCCTCTTCCCCCTCTCCATTGTCCCATACTGAGCACTAATCCCATGTCTTATGCCATGGAAGTGAGCTACAACCCATCTCTTGATCTCTTGACTTCACTAAGGGCATCATCCACAGTAGCTTTATCTGTTAGTATGTCAGAAGATAATGGCAATACTGAGCCACAAAGTAAGACACTCCTCATCTATACTTTACATAATAAAAAGAGGAGACAGGATGGGGAGGGATGAGAGAGAGAGAGAGAGAGAGAGAGACCTAGCTTCCCATACTTGTGTGATTTTTTTTTTCAGCTTAGGTTTTTTCAGCTTCCTCTTAAGTGACTTTAATCCCCCCACCCTTTCCTCATGGTTTAAAATCTGTCTCCTAATGGTTTAAAATCTGTCTCCTTTATCAACTCAACATTCGAACCTCTCACTTGGTACCCTACAGAACAATCATGCTCAAAACCCCAAAGGATAACTGCACAGCTTGGAACCTGTGTACATGCTTGGATACTAGAATCCAGGCTCCCATCCATCTGGTCTCCTCAGTGGGGACCACTGCGGCTTTGCCTAAGGATGCCATCTGTGCTGGAGAAAGCACAGCTGCTATTGTTATTTGATTTTGTGCATAGCAAGCTCCTAAGAAGATAAGCATTATCTTCAACCCTGCAATCCCCTGTCCTCATAGTGTGGCTTCCTGACTGCCTTCATTACATGCTAGTTTCTGGATCCTGCTCCCACAGTCACTTCCTCCCTGCTAGCTCTGTCTTAGTCCAGATTTTACTTTCACCTGGAGTTCAAAAGTATCTGAAGTGGCTGTGTTCTAGCTTTCCCCATGTGACAGCATGCTTACCTGATGACAAGGCAGGAGATCTGACTGCACTGAAATATCCCCATGCATTTCTATCATTCTTTCTTTCTCCATGCCATTTCAGCCTAAAACTTGACGTGTCTCAGGTCTAGTCTTCCATCTGTCTCATTGGCCTCCGAGATTCCTGTGATTCTCCAGCTGGAGAGGAGACCAATGGAGGCAAGACAGTGTTTCCTCTCTGTCTCCATTCTCATCACTTCCCTATTACTCAGTGTTGTGTCTGTAATTACTTTTTCATGCTGAACTATAAATTCTTCTGGGAAGGAATCGAGTTCCCATATGCAACTACTTAACATATGATATTCAACCTATTCTAAACAACAGATATGTCTTAGGTAGAAAGCTCCTGGTGGGCATCCAATTACCTACTTGCTCATACCTGTGATTATTGTCTCTTTGGACATTATTTTTGCAGCAAATGGAAGCTTGAGGGAGATAGATTTTACCTCATCTTCTCCTTTGCGTCTTCAAAGCTCTCAGATACAAAGTAGACATCCTGGAAGGTTGTGATGAGACACTCCTGCTTGCAGGCAACCTTGGGATCAAAGGGCTTAACTTTGGCATGTCCAGAAAGCGCATGCTGGGGGACAAAACATGGTGATCAAATACCGCCTCTATCTTCACAGAATTCATGACTGCAGGAACTGACACACCTCTGATCTGAGTTATGCAAGGGACCTGTCTGCAACCCCAGACTGACTCACTACATTGCTGCTTCATCCATTCTAACCCAAAAGACACTTGCTGTCCCCCACAAATGACTCAAACCCATCTCAAGGGTTTTATTTTAACTTTCTTCACCACATAGGAGGAACCCAAGTATCTTTATTTATTCGTTTATTTATGTATGCATTACAACACCTACTGTCTACCTCCACTGGTCACTTTCACACTTCTACCCACCACCACTGAGCAGCCTCCTTGCACTGGACAGTACCTTGGACAGCGCTTGTCCCAAGGCTCACTGTACAGAGCTCTCTCATTGTTCTCTTAGGCAAACAGGTCTCACTTCCCTACTTGGTTCAGAATTTACTGCTAACATCCCAGAAATTTGTTTAAAGCTTTAAAACACTTTCTACTTAAAAGACACATTTTTTTCTAGAAGTTTGCCATAGTAAAGGCTTGTCAGATGCAAGCTCTGCCTCCAGACATGTTGAATGTGTTGGTGGATACAGTTATGTGCAAAGACTGATGTCTCTTACTTTGAGCTCGCTGATGGAAGAAAGCAAGCCGGCACCAAAGACTCTCAGCTGTCCATCTTGTTTGCATAGACCAAACTCCACAGTGAAAAAGTAGCACTGCAAAAGGATGCCAACGTCATGTTCACATCTTGAACATCTCACTCTAAAGAAATTCCAGGTCTTAGTCACCAGCCCAAAGTACACCAAGAATCAAGCCCAGGACTTCCAGCCTAGGCCCCAAATCTTTCCACAATCTGGCCCTGTTGTGCACCAGGACTTTCTAAACTTGGGGTAAAGACTCTAATACAGGGTAGAAAATTACTGAGGAGTTCAAAGATCTCTCTGTGTGTATGTGTTACCCCTAGTTATACTGACCATATTAAAGTTAAAACCAAGAAACAATTAAGGTGCTTAAAAATCTGTTTTAAATGTGGTAAACCCATTGTATGGCTACATAAGTAAAACTTAATGAAAGTATATTTTACAAAACAAAAAGTAACAAAAGACTAGCATTGTTTTATAATTATTATTCATCTTTTAAATTTATTTTGATTTTTACCTATGTGTATGTATGTGGGCACCTACAAATGCCAGAAAAGGGCATGGGATCCTCTGGAGCTGGAGTTAGAGGAACCAAACCCGAGTCCTCTCGAAGAGTAGGAAGAATGCTCCCAACTATGTAGCCAGCATCTTTTTAACTTTCATTTCTTTTACATTTATTTGCATGTGTGTGTATGTACACGTGCATACATGCACACACATGCCTGTAAAAGGTCAGAGGACACCTGTGGGGCAAGTTCCTTTCTTCCACCATGGGATGAAACTCAGGTCGTCAGGTTTGAGGGCACTGAGCATCTTGCTGACCCTGATTTTAATTTTTGACAATTACAATCCTATGGATTCACAGTGTGGAGGGACTGAGTCAGCTAACCGCACACTGTTCACATCTTGTCCATGTCTGGCTAGACAGTATTTAATGTCTGATGGGGAGGCAGATGGATTGCCATATCTGCTTCTGTATTTGGTTCAAGTATATGAACAGCTTTACGCAGTTATGCAGATAGAAAAGGGCAGACATTTGGCTCTCCTCTTCAAAGAAATGTGCATATTCTTTAACTGCCTCACTCAGTATACAGCAGTCACTTAAAGTTCAGACTCAATGTGGCATCTGAGCCCTGTCTGTCACATTAAAAATATACTATGTGTCTTTTACTTATGAATAATTTTGTCCTCAAGGACTCTACAAAAGGTCTCAGGGATGCCTAACATCCCTAAACCACAACTTCATAACCAGTGAGTCTATTTTCAACCCTTCTCCACCCTCGGGTGTCTCCCAGTGGTACCAAGCCTATATTCATCTATCTTAAGCCTCATCCTAAAATGTCCTTCCTTCCTTCCCTGGTTCATAAGACATCACTCATTTTTTTAATCTAAAAGTTAGTATATTAAATCAATCTTGTGCTTTTCTGTCTTGTTTTAATGTTGTGTTTCTTTTGGAGAAACATTAAATTTTTATAACTTCATTTAATAGTATTTAAGTTAACAAACATTTAAAGCAAAAACAAACTTTCTAATGGCTACCTTGAACATGGACTTCAAATTATCCAAATACTCCCAACCACACCCAGTGGAGAATACTGGACTATACAGCATTTTCCAGATATATACCGTTGCCAGTTTTTGAACAGTTTCCTCTGAAGCTCCAAGCGAAGCCAGGCCAATTTCTTGGGAGAATTGAGCAAAACTGGGTTCAGCCAAGAGAGGAACATGACCTAAGAGTTCATGGCAGGTATCTCTGAAACAGAGACACAATCTGTCACACTGTGATGCTTGGCACAAATGCATAAACTACTGTTGAATCCAACCCAAAGTCAATCTTGCTCTTACTCTAGTTGATCAGGAGTGATAGATCATAAGGGATATTAACTGAATACAGAAATGCCATTGGTTCCTAATCTTGTCTTCTCAACACACTTCTGCTGACATCCCAAGTCCCCCACTTAAGTCTAGTCTCTACTGCCACGCTTCCTCATCAAGGCCTTATCTGATCATACTTCCCAAAGCAGCTCCCATATACATGCCTGTATCCTTTCTTTCTTAGTTTTATTTTTTCCCCATGGCACACACCATCATCTGACATGAAACATACTACATTTACTTGTTTATCATTTGTATATTCCCCAAAATAAAACTTTATGAAGACAATAATTTTATCTGATTTTTTACACCCCTTGTGCACAGAACTACCTGGCATCTAATGAGTTGACAATTAACATAATAATAATTATTAATATGACTAATAACTGGTTGTTATGGAGTATGCTTTAATGCCAGTCACTATCCTAAAGGTTTGACATATGCTGCTTCATTAAACACTCACAAGATGCTTTGTGAAGTGGGTACCACTACTATAAACAACTATTTGATGAATGAATGACTTAAGTACTTACGGCTCTGGAGTATAGAGAGGATCTGAACTGTGTCTCACATACTGAGTGCAGTGAAAGACTCGAAAGGCTAACCCTGACAGGAAGTCTCTTGGTGAGAGGTAACCAGCCACAGGACGAATGGAAAACCCTGTACATTCTGCAAAACAAAGTAGAAAACAGAAAACGTTTACCTCAGACACAGATCACTGACACTGGCCAGTGGCACCAGGTAGCACTTCCAAGGGGATGTGGAAACTAAACCGTAGCCTGTGAGTACGATAGTAAGCTAAGCATTATTAAGCACATCCCATGAACAGGCAATGATCCTTTTACATACCACACCTTCTTGCATGCTTACAAAAGGATTTTTCTCTTTGTTGTAAAAGGCATAAAACACTTAATAATGTGCTCAAAGAGCACAGGAGATGGTAAAGGTGAAACACGAATTCAGTAGGCCTTAGATTACACTTGGTGCCCTCCTGCAAATGTGCAGGGTGGTTTAACTCTTACACACTGACAGTAGAAATTTTACTGGGGCAGTTATTGTGGAAGTTTCTCAAAAAGAAAAAGAAACAAAAACCAAAAAACTAAGAACAGAACAACCGCATGACCCAGGCAGACCACGCGTGGGCATATTTCCAAAGGGCACTAGGGCAGCGCACCACAGAGATACTTGTGCATCGTTTATTGCTGCACTAGTCACACAGTCAGCCTAGACGGCCATCAGTAGGACATACACACAGTGGGATCGCATCCCAGCACAAAGAAAAATGATATCATAGCATTTGCAGGAAAATGGATGTAACTGGAGTTCATTGTAGTAAGAGTGAGCCAGACTCAGAAAGACAAATACTGAATGTTTTCTCTTATATGAGGAACCTAAATTGAAATCCCCATATATGTGTGTGTCTATGTGTGTGCGTGGGTGTGTGTGCATGCGCATATGTATGTGTAGGTCATGAAACTGAAAGGGGATTATGAGGGAGGAGAAGGGGTCTTAGGGAAGGGGAAGAGGGGAAGAGAGAATAATGGGATGCATGTGGCATGAAAGCAGAATCGGCACTGTTCAGAAGAAAGGGGCAGTAGAGGCCAATGGCTCCAGACATATGGCACAAGCATACAATACCATAATAAAGTCTACCACTTAGTGTGGTGCTTTAGAAATTCATTTTAAAAGTATTTTTTTCAATCATAGTCATTTTTATTCAAGTGATTTTTAGGCATTTTTATCTTCTATAGTTCTTTTTTATTTCAGATAAGCTGGCTCGTTCTCTTTCACCCAAATGCCAAGATTGTCTTCTGGGTACTAGAAAAGGGGCTACTGGGTTTCAGCAGCTCAGGAGATCATTGTGTGCTCTGTCTTGTACCTAACCCTAAACCCTCACAACACTGGCACTCCAGATCCATCCAGTTGCTCTGTAAGTGTGCCCCGACTCTGATAGGCAGAAAGCCATCCAATGGAATCTTCTACATTTCTTGATGGAAATGCTCCCTATTGTCCTGCCCAATAGGTCAACAGCCATCAGTCACTACTGAGCACTTAATACACGGCTGGTGTGGCCAAGGCCCCAATATTTTGATCAAGTATATTTTAATTGTTTACAATGTAAAAAGCAACGTGTGTCCAGTGACCACTATGATGGATGGTATTGGTGTCCTTATCTGAGATTTCAAGTGAACTGTCCTCTAATTTTGTTTTGACACTTGCCTTTGAAACAGTAAATGGCTCCAAGGGAGCAGCTCTCAGTTTCATATCTACAAAATGTTTCCTGCAAGTCTGAGTAAACAGCGCTTGTGACACAGACTCACGCGGTTGCGTGACTCCAGCGAGGACCCCTGCAGTGCTTCTGTACCATGTTTCAACCCTTAGCTTTTCATCAGAAACACATACATTATTTCTGTCCTCATGAAACATTCTGTGTTTCCCTGCTCAGTTCCTTTAGGCTTTTATGCATGGTTTTTAAATAAGGAGAATTAAGGGGTTGAATAAATGGGAAGGTGTTTGTTAACTGTGTAAGAAACTCAGACAACACTTTATGCCAGGAAAAAAATATTAACAATATGAACCAAAAAACATAACTTCTAGGCTGAGGGGTGCAGCTCAGAGACGAGCTCTTGCCTAGCATCCCACAGACCCTGTACTGAGTTCCCAACACTGCAAAGCAGCATTTCTCACGACGGTCTCTGATTTGTTGAGACAGGGAGATACTGATTTTTCTTACACACAGCAGAGTCTGGATTATGATTCATGATCGTTTTACTCTCTACATAAGCTAGAAAAATTAAAGAGGCCTGAATCAAACAAAACTGTCCTTACCTTTTGTTTCTTCTAGTTTCACACACTTCTTTGTTGTAAAAAATGATAGAATCTTAGTGTGGAAAAAGGTTCAAGAAATCCCTCAGTCACCAGAGACTCCCACCAACATCAGAGACCAGCCAACATTAGTGACAATCTAACATCAGAGACCCCCAGCATCAGAGACCCCCCAGCATCAGAGATCATCCAGCATCAGAGAACCCCCAGCATCAGAGACCACCCAGTATCAGAGATCACTCAGTATCAGAGATCACTCAGGGTCAGAGATCACCCAGTGTCAGAGACCACCCAGTGTCAGAAACCACTCAGCATCGGCAGAGAGTGCACAGATGCCCTTGTCCCCTCTACACAACCCTGAAGGTAGGTACAGAGGTCTGGTATAGACATCCTCGTTGATGAGATCTAAACACTTTGCAAAGCTGTTTTCACATGACTCTTCTAATAAGGTCTCCTTTTTATTTAAAAAGGAGTAATACAGTATATAGTAATATATATATGTATGTATAGTAATCTCTCTATTATATGAAACAGATTCTAATTTGTCAAATGTTTAAACATTTAGTAAACAGTCCCTACATCTCCAAGTTACCACCCAAAATATCCAGTCCTCCAGCATGAGTTTAGAAGACTCTGGCCCTTCCACATAACTAGAATTCACTCCTTACAGACAACACTGTTCCTGCTGAAGCAGATCAACACCCTCTTACACAGATCTGTTGGCTACTACCTTTTAAAAAGTTGGAGACATCTTCCAGTTGTGGGATGTTGTCTTCCCGATAGCCACAGTATTTCGAGAGCAGAGGAAGGTTTCTGAGGTACTCCCTGCAGGCGTGGGTCGGGTAGAGTTTGTTCAGCTCTCGGAAGATGGTTCCCCAGGTCTTAATCTCTTCTTCTGTGAATTCAATCTTGGGAATGGGGTCCCTACTAATGAGATCAAGATGAAGAATTCTACATTGTAGTTAGGTAGTTACACTTACTTGACTTTCTATTTACTATGCAAACACACCTTATTCCATTATTTTGTTATCTCAAAGTTAGATATGTTGGCTTGTAATATACTTACTGTTTGTAGTTCATAGCCAACTCTGCAAAATACTTTCGTCTTCTACGATAGACATTGTCTTTGAAGCCCTGATAATTAAAAGTAATTAAATATTGAAACCAAAAATACTTGAAAATGACATTTAGGAAGCAATTCATTGTTTTGACTGGAGATATTGAAGAACAACACAATTGTTACCACACACAAACAATGCTTAGAGATAAGTGAGCATTTTAATTTAATGTCAGTAGTTCCGTGACAGTTTTATCATCTCATGGATACAAAGAGAAATAATACTTTTTATACAAAGATGCCACAGTGAGTACAAAGATGAAGGCTGACTAGAGAATGCCATCCTAGTTAGGTACATAGCTCTGATCTTACTTTGTTCTCCTTAATCACTTGACTAGATCTTCAGTTATGTTTACCTATGGTCAGAACTGGCAATAAAAAGACTGAGGTGTAATTTGGCAATAGAGAGTCTGCCTAGAACTCTGTAACTAATACTAAAATCAAAATGAATACTTAAAATAGTGACTTAACTGAACTAAACTTCCCAGCAGTGATCCCCCCAGCTGTGTCTATCATGTGGAGAGAGCAAGGTGGAAGACAGAGGGGTCACAAGAACTTTCACAGAGAAGGAAAACATGCTCAGGATACAAAAAATGCAAGCCAAGCCATGCTTCTGGCACTTGTATGGTGCACAGATCATGTTGACGACTAGTTCAGGGCCTGCAGATCATAGGGCTGTTCAGGGATTTAGATTTGACCTCAGAGCTATGTTGGTGTTCTCTTAGACTAACAGCTATACTGAGATAGAGCTCATATGCCATGAAACAGCCATTCATAGAAACTAAAAGCCACGATCATATTTTTTGCTTGTTTTTTTTATTTTTAGAAAACATCTCACTGTGTTGCCCAGGATAACCTTGAAACTTGTAATTCTCAGGCTTGGAAGTGGCTGAGACAGCAGGCATCTGTCACTGTGTCCATCCTTACCCTCTGATTTCATGGGTGTATTCAGGGTGGTATGGTCATAGACTATAGCGACTTCAGAAAAATTGTGTCACCCCCAAAAAGAAACATCATACTAGCTATCTCTTCCTCATCCCCCTCCCAAACCCATCCTCTGCCGGCCAGGGATCTAGTCTCTGCCTCTGTTAATCACCTCTTCTAGACACTTCAGGTAAATGGAATCATAAACATGAGGCCTTTTGTAGCTGGCTTCACTCAAGGCTCACCCATGTTGTCACATGGTATTCCATGTCTGTTTCATTTTGTTTTGTGAGACATATTCTTACTATGTTTCCCAGGCTGACCTAAAACTAGTGGTACTCTCCTGCCTCAGATTCTCCCAAGTTCTCATCTGTTGTGCCTTTGTACGGCCAGTAATAGTCCACGCCTAGCTCTGCCTACCGCTCACTCTCTGTCTGCTCATCAGTGTGATGGACACTGGACTGTGTCTACCATGCTGTGTGGACCAACCTCTGGTGATGTGTGGAAGAGGAGAGAAAGTGGTCATAGTGAGGCTTCCAGTCCAATGATTTCAAGCATGGGTGTGAAGGTGTCAAGACTGGAGGCAGGGAAACTACTGAGAGATGTGGCAATCATGATAAATTAGAAACAAATTTAAAAGTATGAAGGAGGCGAACATCCTTAGCAGTAGACAGCGTGTAAAGCTGGTACTCACCTCTCTATTAACATGCCCCAGGGTTTCTCACATCAGAAGCTTTGCTCACATTGTGCCCTGCCCCCACCCCACTGTCTTTTCTTTCTCTCTCTTACCTGCTGAAAACCTTTGGGATCCAGTTGAAATGTTACCTTTCTCTGATGCCTTCAGCCAGAAGCATTTGCTCTCTGGTGTATGTTCGACTTGCTAATGTTCTCTGGCACATTTTGTATGTTTTATCTTGCAATATATTAAGACATGCTCGTCCTCAACTAGGCCGCAAGCTTCTTTAGGGTGAGCAACCCATTTCACTGCAAATAGCTACTTGGTAAGATTATCTAGCAAACAGATGGGCCTCTGGAGGCTATCTAAAGTGATGCTATATGACCACATTCATGCAGCTTAGAAAGCAGGAGGAGCTAATGTGCAGGCCAGATCTGTAAGACTCCACAATTGCATTCTCTCTTCTTCCCACCCTAGAACCCAGAGATTCAAACACGAGTCCAGAGCTCTGGGTTCCAACCCTTGAGCTCATGGCTGTACTGTAAAGTTCTCCAAGGAAACAACTTCTCGGGTCACCAACCGCCTAATCAGTCAATCAAACTGGGCAGCATGGTTTTTCTGACCTCCTTTATTGCATTTCAAACACCAAGGCCCGTTTTAGCAGGAACTGACTATAAACACACTCAGCTGTGCAGCTCTGGGCATAGCTTTGTAACAGAATGGTAGAAACAGGGCAGATCTCGGAGCCAGTGAACTGGATACTTTCCTCTCTGCTGGCTCACTTCTACCTCTGGGGAGAACTGCTCCTGCTACCTGAAATCCCAATTCCAACACATTCTATTTAGTTCAGAAAAAGGATTTTCCCACAATCAAGTTGCCCTTGTTATTTGGGGGAAGGAACAGAACAGGGCAATTGAAGTGAGTATAGTCAAAATATCTTATATATGTATGAAATATTACAATGAAACTCAGTATTTTGTATAGTTAATATATGCTATTAACTTGTCTGAAAAACATAGTAGTTACCTCTAGTCCTAGGGAGATAACTTGGCCTTTAAGAGCACTGACTGTTCTCAAGGATCCAGGGTTGGGTTCCCAGCACACACATGGTGTCTCACAACCATGTATAACTCAAGTTCCAGAGGATTCAGTGCCCTCTTCTGGCTTCTAGGGACACTTCAGGCACATACATACATGCAGGGAAAAACACTCCCCCACACATAAAACTATAATAAATAAATCAATGTTTAAAGTTTTTAAATTGTCCTTAGTAGTTTAGTTTGCCTTAAAGTATTTTCACCCAAGTGTTTAAAGGATAACTTACAGGATGCTCTGCATCGAGCTCGGACCCATACAGCAGCACTCTGTTGGCACAGAAGTCCAGGTCAGAAATCTTCTTTGGGAACCAAGGAACAGTCTCCATAACTACAAAATAAAACCCCAAAGCCACTGAGGTTTGAGGAGATAATCTTAACCAAAGAGACATTCAGGAAAGTGCAGTTGGGTGAGACTTGTATATTGATGAAAAATGAATAAAACAAGTGAACTTCTCTATTTCTAGGAATTATATTTTAATTAAAATCATTAGCTTTACTTTCTTTAAAAAATTAATCTTCAGGTTGATTTCCTAAGTGCTAAAGAATACTGTTCTTAAGCAACAAACCAAATGTTTAAACTTTTACCTCACATATATCATTGTCCTATGAAGACAGACTAGGATAATGCAACTCTACAGACCAGCGTGCAAGTCCTGGAAAGGCTTTTAATAGCAGTGTTTGTTTGAAGCAGGGTATCATGTCCAAATATCTAATTTCTAGATTTAAAAAAAAATTGCCAGAGGTGGTGGCGCACGCCTTTAAACCCAGCACTCTGGATCTAGAGGCAGGAATCTCTCTGTAAGTTTGAGGCCAGTCTGGTCTACAGAGCGAGTTACAGGACAGTCAGGGCTACACAAAGAAACCCTGTCTTGAAAAGTTTTTATTTAACTATTTTTAATTCAGTATATGTGTGTGCATGCATGCATACATATGAGTATTTGGTGCTAAGAAGGCCAGAGTTGTAGGATCCTCTGAAACTGGAGTCATCAGTTACCTGGGGTGTGTGTGTGTGTGTGTGTGTGTGTGTTACCTCGTGTGTGCGTGTGTGTCTGTGTGTGATCTGACCTGAGTTGGTGTACATTAAATATCAAAGGAACCATCTAGCATTCTAGAAAATTCTTTACTCTGTAGGTGAGGTCAGCAGATTGCAGAAGCCAAGGCAGCCCACCCAAGGTAAGCATGGCCAGTGGGAGGGGGAACATGGAAGTCAGCCCTTCTTCAGTGCTTTGTCCTTTCTGTTTAAGAAGAGAGCTCAGGGACTCAGGGAAGTTGCTCCCTGCCAGCCAGAAATGGAGGTGAATCCAGTTCAACAAGAACATGAAGGCATATGAACAGCAGCCCTGGTCACACTCCAAAGATTGTGACGTAATTTGAAGAGACTCTACTGAATATAAAGTATCAAAATGAATCCATTTGTCTTTTGTTTTAACTAAGTTATAACGATTTCTTGTCAGAAATGAAGACCTTCGCTTCCGTCTTTTCCATCTGAAATCTCAGAAGGCTCTATCTCACCTGAACAGGTTTTTGGTGGGAACCTGGTCTATAATAAGTTTCAGATCTCAGATGTCAAACATTGCCAACGTTCCCCCAAATTCAAATATCTGCTTAATTGTCTGGCACTAAAGATAATTAAGGCACCCAAGAGACCTATGAAGAAGAGACCAGGGTTGTGGAATCTGGAAATGCTTGAGGAGCTAAGAGAGAGCATTAACCTCTAGCCCACCCTTCTCGTGTTCAAGGCTTCTTTTATCTTCCATCCTCCGTAAAATGCTGCTTCATGATTTCCCCCTAGAATTCTGATCAGTTGCCATTGTGTTTCCTTCACTACCACACTATGTGGACTTTAAAAAGACAGAGGTGTCTTCATCTCCTTGTCCTCAAGTTGAAGAGGAGGCTGGACAGACATCAAGAACTTGCTCTTGGAGGTGGAGCTTTGCCCTCTCAAACATACCATCTTCCTTCCCGGCGAGCTGATCCGGGGAATCCACAGAGAGGATAGTGGTATGGGACTTCAGCAGGGGAAAGATGTCATTCAGTTGTTCTCTGCTGATGTCGCAGTCAACAAAAATCTCCAACTCTGAATTCCTTCGATTTGATTTCCGGGACTCGATATGTAACAGGTTCACGTGTTTCTCCTGTGTAAAGCAGAGGGTAAAGACTGAGTGGACACACCTGGGATGCTAATAATCATTGAGGAGAATACTTTCATTAGCACTAAAAACAATTTAACATTTGTCAGAATTAGCCCAAATGGGGGGTGAAGGTGGGTTTAGTGCTACTAATGGCAAAATAATTCCCTGCTGTAACATGTAAGAATAAATGAAAGTGTGAAAACTCATCATACCCTTTAAAAATCAGTAAAGTGACAACCACAGGAGGCCATCCATATGGCCAGGGTTGGTTAGAACTCAGATCTAAGCACCAAGTGCTGAGCTGTGATGGCGCATGCCTAGAGTTCCAA
>LOJH01045120.1:317-13660 GCA_001685095.1 Ellobius talpinus
GCCAGATACTATGGGCCTGTAGGCTGAAGATGGATGCCCCAATGTTACAGAAGACCTTTGGGTGACTGTCCTGGTAGCAAGATGTCTGTGTCAATTCTAGACTTTTGGAAGTTGCTTACAACGCATTTCCTGTTAACTTAGGTAATATTATATGCTTCTGGGATCTTTGGTGGAGTTGATAAACCGATAAACCACGATCTTCATGGTAATATATAAAATAATGGAAATGGGTTAATTTAAAATATAAACACTAATTAGTTATACACTTAAGCTATTGTCCAAGCAGTGTTTTAAATAATATAGTTTCTGTGTGATTATTTTGGGTCTGAGTGGCCAGGAAGAAATGAACAGACTTCGCCAACAGCTAACTATTCATAGCTAGAGAGGTTACAGTTGCTGGAAGAGAACTTGCTACTCTTGTTTTCCTTAATCAATATAGTTTCTAACTGCACTCTCAATATTTATTATTATATACACAGATAAATGTTCTCACTGCTCATGAAAAAAAAATTCTTACTTTTTCTTACTACTTTTTTGGCAACAGATGGAGACTATTATAGAGATCTACAGCTACTCAAAATGCAGAGAATAATTGACTACAGGCAGCCTAGTTGCAATTGTTGCTTTAATACTTCTGAAAGTCTTGTAATGCCATCAAATGGATGGCAAAACAGAAGTACTTTCCTATCTGTCAGTTTGAAAATCTTTGAATCAACACTTTGGTCATTAATCTGCAATAGGAGATTGCAAAGACTGAAGTTTTTGTCTTTGTCTGACTGTGTCAACTAATTTATTAACTCATTCACTCTATCAACCAATACTTGTTAGGTGTTTGCTACATGTTATGTTCTGCAGCTAATACAGTTAAACTCTGGAATTTATGGTCTGTAGGTACAGACAAACATTAGTCAAATAAATACTACAGGTATATAGGGAGGTAGATAAGGTTAGTAACTGGTGAGATCTTGTCAAGGTAAACTACAGATTATCTATAAGAAATTTACAGAACACTATAATTTTCTGGATTCTTGTTAATCCAAAGAATAAGAAGATATCAATAAACAATGGAGTTTCCTGAGAATTAAAGATGGAAAATTATACTAGACAGAGTTCCAGAATGAAGGAGGGAAGTGTGTTTGTCCTGAAGATGAAATGATGATGATTTTTTGTTTGTTTTTGTATTGCTAAAGAGCAAAGTACAGAAAAGAATGAGAAGAAATAAAAATTGGTAAGGGGCTAGATTTACCATGTTTAATAAATCATAAAATATTTTATATTTTTTCCAGAAGACACTGGAAAGTATGAATGATTTTTAAGTAGCTTCTCACTGTTATTTTTGCCTTTTAGAATGATCATTGCTTTTACTTCAGAAAACATATTGGCGAATCAGTAATAAACTACTGTTCACCAATTATGAGGGCATTTTAGTAAACCAGGCAAGAGGAGACACTTTAGTCCATAGAGATTTGTGACATTGCAAGAAAGTTGGTGTTATGTGGACAGAAGATGAAAGACTGGGAAGAAGATTGTCAAGAATGTCGCTCAAATTTCTTACTCAAATTTTTACATGTGTAATGGTAAGAGAGATCTGGTATTGGTTTTTAGTGTTATAGCTTCTATGATGGCCTTGTTATCCTAGCTTAGTGGCATGGTACAGTTTTTGATGTCTGACTAAACCAGTCAAGACTGGCAGATGATTTGGCCAATGTTCCTCCATCTTGCCCCCGCTGCAGCCATCTGTCTGACTTAGAACTGGCTCCTGCTTACACCCCCTCCTATGGGAAAGTCCTTTAGAAAATTACCCAACTCTGTTCCAGGGACTTAGGTCCACATGCCCTAGCTAGCTGCCACCTTTCCCCTTCTGTTAAACTGCTTGCTTGCTCCACTTGCCCCTGCAACTGTCAACCAGCTTATGGGTTTTGCCTTTAAAACCTCCCTGCATTGTGTCTAGTATAGGATAATGAGCCTATAGCCCACAACCCCAGAGAAGCTAGGTAACAAGAACCCTAAGAGAAGCATACAAAGCTCCCCCTGCGAAGGGAAAAGTAGAAAATATCTCATGAGAAAATTGGGAGCATGGGGGTATAGGGAGAAGGGAAGATAGGAGGGAAGGAGTAGAGCAAAAGGGTGAGAGGGAGAAGAACTTGAAGAAATGGGATGGTCAAGATAGGGGAAGGACAGAGATGGACAGCAAGGAAAGAGATATCTTGATTGAGGGAGCCCTTATGGGGCTAGCAAGAAACCTGGCACTGGGGAAATTTCCAGGAATACACAAGGATGACTTCAGTTAAGAACCTAAGCAATAGAGTAGAGGGTGCCAGAACTGGCTTTGTCTGTAGTCAGATTGATGACTATCTTAAAAGTCATCATAGAACTTTCATCCAGCAACTGATGGAAACAGATGCAGAGATCCACAGCAGAGCACTGGGCTAAGTTCTTAAAGTCTAGTCGAAGAGGGGGAGGAGTGAGAGTATGAGCAAAGGGACCATGATGGAGAAACAGATGCAGAAACAGCCTACTTGAGCTAATGAGAGATCACTGACTGGGGCCTGACAGAGGGGGAACCAACATAGGACCAAAGTAGGCCCTCTAAATGTGATGACTATTGTATGGCTGGGGCAGACTGTGGAGCTATTGGAAGCAAGATGAGGATTTATTCACACTGCTAATACTGGCTTTTTGGAGCCCATTCTTTTTGGAGAGATACCTTGCTCAACATAGTTGAAGTGGGGAGGGACTTGGTCCTGACTTAAAGAAATGTGCTAGGCTTTGTTGACTCCCCATGGGAAACTTTACCTTCTTTGAGGAGTGAATGGGAGAGGGAGGTAGAGGTAGCAGGAAAAGGGAGTGAGTGGGAATTGGGATGGGTATGTAAAATGAGAAAGGACAGTTTTTTCAAATAATTAAAAAAAACCCGGCGCTCACACACTGGTGAACGGCCCTACGCCTGTGACCAGTGTCCTTACACCTGCGCCCAAAGTAGCAAGCTCAAACGCCACCGCTGCATGCATGGTCTGGGGCCTGGCAGTCCCCGCTATGAGTGCCCACACTGCTGTGTGCCGTTTGGCCTCCGAGCCACACTGGACAAGCACCTGTGGCAGAACCATCCAGAGATGGTCTGAGTGTAGTTCTGTCATCTCTTCATCCTTCCCATTATGTGAATAAATCATATTTATTCATGTGGAAAAAAAGCTAACCTTTTGCAGAAGACAGGCTGCTCTGGAAGAAGTTTCTCTTCAGGCAGTCACAGGCAGGCTTAATAGAAATCCTCAAATTTCTACTCTGGATTTGTTGAGTGTTACTTGGGTCTTTGCCCCATGACAGAAAAATCATGGCATGCATAAAGTGACAACAGTGGTTGCAATCATTCATCATGTTGACTTAGCAGTAATTTGTTCAAACATCTCATATTTTACAAAGAAAACAATTATTACAAATCCCCATGCTTTTCTGTAAATACGAACACTCACTTGAAGAGAAAATTCTACTACTGCATATTATCAGCTCTGGAAAAAAATGATGATTATGGTAATCTACAGCTGTCTTGAGATTCAATATAATGAATGGGCATCAGACAGCAGCCTGTGATCAAATAATGGCCTGGTGCCAAGAGTCTGAAAACGGGAACCATTCCTGGCATAAGGCAGGTGCAAACCAGATTGTCACTTCAACAATCCAAAATCCACAAGATGTTTTGGTCATAGGTGTGAGTTTCACTGATAACAAAAGAAAAGCTGTGATGTGAGAAATGAAATTATGGATTTTCAGTTTTTTATTAGTTCGTTTGAATTTTAAAAGGATAATATCAATACCTGATAAGCCATTATTTTTGTTGGTTCAAATATGTATTTTGATACACCTATTTTGACATTCTCCATGCTTGGGGATAAAGAGTTGTTAAAGCACAAGAATTATTTTAATTACATTTTATTTCATAAAATTGAAACCATATTATAATCCTAACTTACAACTTGAGTCTCATCATCAGGGAAACAAACCACACCTAACAGCAGCAGGCCCCATACCCAGCAGTAGATGGTCAACACAAAAGTCAATGGTATTTGGCAGATATTTTGTCTCATAATGACTTATTTGAGCATTTGTAAACCTTAAAGTTCTTTTGCTTAAATATTATGGTCTCTATGTGTTTTTATGGTTGTGTTTGTGTTTATTCCTGTATACTTGTGTGTACATGCACACATGAGTGTGTATATTTCTTTTTCTATCCCTTTTCTATTTTTATCTTTTGTTTTGCTTGATTTGTTTTATTCTGGTTTGATTACTTTTTAATACTTGCTTGTTTATTTTCTAAAGAGGGAGAAAAAGAAAGCACTGAGTTCTATGAGTTGGGTGAGGAGGACCTGGGAAAAGATGTAGGAGGGGAAACTGTGTTCAGAATATATTGTTTGTAAAAAAATATTTTCAATAAAAATAAAACTAAAATGTTGGCAAAGACCTTATTAAAGGTCTTATTTTGAATTTTTTCTCATCTACTGAAACCTAGAAACAAGTAAATGAGCCTTATACAAAAGTCTTCTGTAATATTTATTTAACATGCTAAAACAGTATTTTATACATTAAAAAGAATGTATGATAGTCTATACTAGTATATACATATTAGTTTTATACTATACTATATATTATATATGCATAAAACTAAAATCTCAAAAGTATTACTTAGGAATTATGTTATTATTTCAGAAACATTTTAAAAAATTTTAGGCAAAGTGAAAACACAGGGAAAGTATAGATTATTATACAAGAATGCCTGGACAATAAAATGGTTAGCAAAGCCTAATTTAGTGTAGAAATTAATTATCAATATAATATTACTAATTAATTGTAGTAAGAGGGGGAGCGGGCCATGTCCTGCTGTCCAGCTACCTTAACCCCCGAAATAACCACACAGAAATTAAATTAATTATATTACTGCTTGGCCCATAAACTCTAGCCTCTTATTGGCTAACTCTCACATCTTGATTCAACCCATTTCTAATAATCTGTGTGTCACCATGAGGTCATGGCTTACCGGGAAAGATTCAGCGTGTCTGACCTGACAGCTTCATGGCGGCTCTCTCTGAGCCTGCTTTCTTCCTCCCAGAATTCAGTTCTGTCTACCCCACCTACCTATGTTCTNCTCTTATTGGCTAACTCTCACATCTTGATTCAACCCATTTCTAATAATCTGTGTGTCACCATGAGGTCATGGCTTACCGGGAAAGATTCAGCGTGTCTGACCTGACAGCTTCATGGCGGCTCTCTCTGAGCCTGCTTTCTTCCTCCCAGAATTCAGTTCTGTCTACCCCACCTACCTATGTTCTGCCCTATCAGGCCAAGCACTTTCTTTATTAATTAACTAATGAAAGCAACATATAGACAGAAGACCCTCCTACACCAATTAATTTATACTTTGCATTAAATCAAGAGGTAAAAGAAACACCTGTCAACCCTTGGATACTTACTGTACACTATTAAATAATGTATTAGAAGAAAAGCTTGTAAGACTATAACTTGCTACTTTATAAATGAGGGTAACAAGACTGAATATTCTTTCAAATACTCTTTATAAATCAAGGATGACTTGGCTTGCCATTTTCATTCCTATTCCTCTTATGATAAACAGTATTTATTTTCACTTAGTCCTCCAGCACAATTTCTCTAATCATTTTCTCCTTACATTAAAGCCTGACAGTCAAACTTGTGTCTTTAGAAGAAATAGAATCTCCAGTTGTGTGTGTGCATGTATACCTGCATGTGTGCATGCATATGAATATTTGTGTGCATGTGTATGTGTGTATATGTGTCTGTATACATGTGTATGTGTGTATGTGCATGTGTATGTGTGAGTGTACGTATGTGTATGTGCGTGTGGTGTGGGAGGTCCTTCTCTCCAGGTGTTAATTTTATTGGTTAATGAATAAAGAACAGGTTTGAGCCTATGGCAGGGAAGAACAGAACTAGACAGGGAAGAACAGAACTAGACAGGGAAAACTAAACTGAATACTGGGTTAAAGAAGGGCAGAGTCAGAGAGGCATCATGGAGCCACCGCCAGAGTCAGACATGCTGAAATTTTGCCAGTAAGCGACTGCCACGTAGTGATACACAGATTAATGGAAATTAATATGTAAGAGTTAGCCAATAAGATGCTAGAGCTAATGGGAAAAGCAGTGATTTAAATAATACAGCTCCTGTGTGATTATTTCGGGGCTAAGCTTGCCGAGCAGCCAGAGACCAACAAACAGCCTGCTGTTACATGTGTGCATGTGATAAATATACTCTTCTTGGTGTCTATTTAAATTTTTATGTTAAAATTAATCTTGGTAAATCTATTTCCCATCTTGTGTTAAAAATCAATGTGTTGATTAAATCTGGAAGAAAACAATTAAATATTGCAGTGATGGCAATATCTTGACAAGAAAGAGAATAAAAGAGGAGAGAGAGAGAGAGAGAGAGAGAGAGAGAGAGAGAGAGCAAACAAACAATGCTATCCTTCAGAGCATTTCTTGAGAAAATGCTGGAGACAGCTTGATGGAGCAGATAACAGAGCATGACAGTGGGGTGAGGACACTCCAAGTGACAGTGAAAGAACCTGACACCCAGGTATGCATTAATCTAAGCAGCCCATCAGCTAGTAGGCCACTGACCTTGAAGAAATAAATTTATTTCCTGGTCAAACACTTTCTGAATAGGTGCTCACAGTTTAATCAATTTTCAGGCCCTCACTCAGGTCCAGATTAATTTGTGTAGCTCAAAAGTTAATTAAATCCTTCATTCAACAACACAGATACATCCCAAACCATTTGATGATAGTTTTTGACATTTTTCTCAAAAGTTATCAAAAAAATAAAATAAAATTTCTATTGTTGGCAAAATAAAGCACAAAGCCTCCAGAGCTTGTGGTTGTTCCCACAGCCTTCAGAATACCAACCCACAACCTTTTAGATAAGAGTTCTGACAACTTTGAACAACACGCAAGTGTGCTATTGACCTCTGTTAAGAATGCACTCTAGCTCTCTCAAAAGCCAGGCAGTTGATTTACAGAAAAAAAAATACACAAGTAAATCCTCTGTGATTTTTCCCCTTCAATTTCCAGCTACCTTAATGTTTTCCAAACCAGAAGACTAAAACGGGAAAAAATTTAATTATTTAAAGATATTTTAAAAGAAGAAAAAGTAGCTTGAAGTCAAAGTGTTCCTGGAGGTTTCAAATGTTCTGGTATAGTTTTTAAGCATCCTATCAGCAATTACAGCTGCAATAGTTTGAGGTGGATAATAAATGAAGTATGAAAATGTTCAATATAATACAATTGTCTTCCAGCCATAAATTCAACTGTTTTCAGCAACTGTTGAGAAGCCAATACTGTTCTACATATTTTCATCATTGAATATGGAATACATTACTGAATCAAAGGAAGCAAGGCTTACTGAAGAAAGAACTGAGCAAATACATCTTCCCCCACTATAATAGAGGGGGAGCATTGCAAAACACCTTCTCGTCTCAAGCAGTCTGTTTCAGCAGAGCACTCCTCAAAAGCATGGTGAGGGGAAGTTTTCTCTAAGAGATGGGGGAATGACTCCACACACCCTGTGCTTCTTTGACTTGGATGTGACACAGCAATGACAAGGTTAAAGAACTGCGGGGCAAAGTTGCTGCTGTCTTCTTCACATCGCAATGCACTTTGGATTTGAACTGGGCAGAGAGCACATACAGGTGAGTTTCTTCTTCTCCTATCCAACAGCTCATCAACTAGCTGCTGGAGAACTGCTCTTTCTCAGCTGAAAGAGCAACACGCAACATGCCTCTGACATGGTTGATTGATTTATTGAGACAAGGTTTCTCTGTGTAGCTCTGGCTATTCTGAAACTTGCTCTGTAAACCAGCCTGGCCTCAAACTCTCAGGGATCCACCTGCCTCTGCATCCTGATTGCTGGGATTAAAGAGGTGCACCACCACCACCCAGCTAAAAGCAAGAATTTCTAATGAGAGTTATTTTGTCTAAGTTCCTCAGAATATTTGCTATCTTGAAATAAACAAAAAGATCTTCACAATCTCTAGTGAACACAGAATACTTCAAATATCCTGAACCAGATCAACCAGACAATCAGGGCACAAATTTAATGGAATCATAAACGTCTATTCATTCTGTTTAAAAAAAACTGTTTCCATCTTCTAAAATGAGTCAGACTTACATTATGTTGTTCATGCCAAAATTTTTTGCTTAGGTAAAATGTCTTCAAGATAGAGCCAAGTAGACCAGAGATCAGTTTCTGTGGGAAGAATTATAATGGCAAACCTGACATTGATGATTGTAGTAGAGGGTGAATCAGCTGAAGATAACGTAGAGTGATCCACTCCAGTTCTTTTTGTTAATGCTGCTTTTCCTGGTACTGTCACAGAAACTGAGCATGTACTTTGTTTCCCTCTGAAGCACTAGATTTCTCATACACAAAGCCCCAGGACCTAGGAATACCATTCGTGAAGGTTCTTTGCATTAAGATAGCACAAAAGCTGAATTTATATGTGGTAGGAATCACTGTTAGCAAAACACAGTGTGGAAAATGGTACTTTCTGATGATGAAAATTCTTTGCCTTATGGTCTTCTACTTCGAAGTCTCAGCTTTCCATGTTTTTAAGGTATATAGAGAGAGGCTATGAAACTGAACACGAATCAATTTTAAAATGACCCCAAATCACTGCATCTCCAGTGCTGCTTAATGGCCACAAATGTTAGATGGAGATAATAAGCCAGCTGCTTGTAAATCTTTCCATTTTAATAGGGCAATATAGAGGCTCAAGTTGGTATTCATATTTTATCTTCATCTCAACATTAATGATAAATCATACACTCAATAAGTTTAAAATTAGTCTTCATGTAAGATAATAAACAACACCTGTGAAATCTGAGCATCAGTGCAAGGTAAAGCTTTGGGGGATGTCTTCCTTTCTGGAGCATGTTAGCAGATGAAGATTATTGCTGCACAAGGAAGGCAGCACAGTAAAGCAAGATGACAAAGGGGAGGAAACGGTCAGTCTCATACTGTAAACTCCACCAGCATGCAGGATGAGAAGCATTGATTATCACCACTCATCCTCAGCTTCGTAACATTTTATATGTTGTGAATTATACAAAATTTTGTATCATGGTTTAGGGGCAATACTTGTCAGACTCACTGAATTGTCCTTACCATTGAGGAAAGCTACGTCACTTTCACAGGCGTAGCATCAGATATGCAAAAGAAAGAAAGAGAGCTTACATATAAGGCTCTTATGTGCTCAATGTCATTTTTTCACATGACTTCAGATATATCAGAGATGTGAATGAGTGACGGGACTTCATAAACAAGAATTTTATCATTTATTTTTCACGCGGCAATAATACTGAAAATCTAGTGTTTCAGTGATCCTGAAATATGTCATACCTCATTCTTAACAGTGGTCTCCAAGCAGTACAGTAAGTCACTAACTTTTCCCAGCTATCTCCCCGCTCTCAGCTACCCTACAGGCATCTCTATATTCTGTTTTCATGAGACATGTTTTTCAAATTTACACATTGATGATAGTCTTTCTGTGTTTGCATATTTCTGATACTTTATCTGTGTCTTGCCCACTATTTCTACTTACTGGTCATTGTTTCCCAATCCAACAGTGTTTCTCTCTTTCCCAAAACCTAGTAGTTGGATTTTCTTGTCAGCTCTCAGTGATTCCCATAGCATGAATGTTCAAGCAAGCAATGCTTCCTCTATTCTTCTGAGAGAAACTATACGGCATTAGGTATTCAAAGGAAAGAAGCATACAGATCCCACTGCCACTAAGGAAACATTCAGGTTTTTCTACATCTAGTTCAGTTTTCTCTGAGGAAAAAGTACACTGCAAATAAAACAAAAGCCCTTATTGCCGCAACTCCTATTTTCTTCTTTCCTCGTTTCTCCTAAACAATATTGCATACTGTGTTCAGCTGGGTTGTGTTGTTTTTGTTGTATGCATGTAGCATCCACTACAACATATGATACTGTATTTTGTGAGTAGATCTGACATAAAGAGGATCATGTTTGAAATATTCTAGCATAACTTTTTCATCAACATTGTGGGGATTTTTTGAGAATTACCCAGGTTGACGTAGGTACACATTGTTCAATCATTTTTATCTCTGTAAGATTTCTTTCTATAGATAAAATATTTCCTTTCATGGATAAAATATTTATCCATTTGGGTTCTTAGTGAGTTCTCAGCTCTTAGACTAAGTCCATATATTTATTTTTGCAAACGTAGCCATAGTTAGTGTTCATTTAAAACTTTTCTCTGAACATATACAAGGGTTTCTTTAAGAAAGACTTCTGCAAACTCCTTCTACAAACTTTATTAAAGTATACTATGCTGAATATCCCAAACTACCTTGTCAAATATGTGTTCAATTTTCCCACAAAATATATACTAATCCAGCAATATACCAGAGATCTGGTTTGCTTGCATTAGATTTATCAACATTGTTCTTCTATCTAATGGTTGTTATGGCAACTTCAGCCTTAGTCTGTACACTCCAGATGATGTGCGATGTCAATTAAAGGTCCTTTCTCATTTGTACTTTTCTCTTGTGAATTGTCTTATGTTGAAACATCTCATTATTTAATAGGTTTACTTATTTCATACTGAAAACAGGAATTCTTATTCTTCCCAGATGTTGGTAAGTCATTTTTTTTTAGTTGGAAAATATTTTCACCTAATTCACAATTGACATTCTTTCTGGCCTCCTTATGGCATTAATACAAATACAGACATATAAGTAAATTATTGTAGTCACATAAGGAAATTAATACACACACAAAATTAATACACACATAATAGTATTAATACACACACATAAATACATTAACACAACACATAAGTAAATTAACACACACACATAAGTAAACTAATTCACACAGATAAGCACATTAATACACACACAAGTCAATTAATACACATACATAAGTAAAAGTAAATCTTGTCTAAATTGAGTCCTCATTACTGAAACAAGGTAGAAAACTTACATCGTAAAGATGCAGACTAGATTCGACTTGATCATGTGGGGTTCCTAATAAGCAGTAAGTGTAGTTTTAAAAAGGACCTTAAATTCACTCACAGAGCGATCTTATCTATGTCCCAGGTTCTACTGTTGGTTGAAATTGTATTGCTATTTTAATCATGAAAGAAAAATTTAGCAAAAATAATCACCAAATATCTTTCTTTTTGTATGTACCACAGATTAATTTTTTAAACAGTTGCAAAGATGCTTGTGTGTGTGTGTGTGTGCAAGTTCAGCACCCCATACACACCTGCGTGTAGAAGCCAAAGAGGACATCAAGTGCCTTATTTTACTGCTTTGTGTTTAACTCACTGAATCTGCAGTCTCTCATTGAACCTAGAGTTTGCCATCTCTGCTATCCTATCTGGTTGCTGTGAGACTAGGACCAGCCTACCACCACCTTCCCCTACAGTGTGGTTGTAAATATATGCCACCAGAGCTGGTTTTCTCTTGAGTGCTAAGATCTTCATTCAGATCCTCATGCATACATAGAAAACACTTTTCACCATTAAAATATCTCCCCTGCCTTGATCTTCCAAAAGATCTTAAATGTAAAATTCATAAATTAAGAAACTTTTTAGAAGAAGAACCCACAATAACTAATCTAGTAAGGATTTTTTAAATTAACGATAGAGATATTTTATCAACAGAAAGTATTTTTATATCTTCTTATTTTAAGCCTTGATTAAACAAATGAAATAACATTTTACTTTTGTTTTAGAATCTCTTTCTGATGAAAATTTCTATCAAAATCTATGTCATCACTACAAAATTTTATAACAATAAAACTTTTATGACTTAATGAATGCTTTAAATAAATAGACCATATATTTAGTAAAATTTCTCAGACTCCCACTGACTCTGAAACATACTTGCTTCTAAAGACTGATACCTCTTAATGCAAGCATAGTTTTCCCATCCCAGCAGCCACTTCCAAATTACCACACTGAAACTTATATTACTTATAAATCCTCAGTTGATAGCTCAGGTTAATTATTAACTAGGTCTTAAAACTAAAATTAGCCTTTTTTAATAATCTATATTCTGTCACATGGTCTGTGGCTTTATTGGCCTGCCCACTTTTTATTAAACAATAAGAGTAACACATATTCACTGTATACAGGATTATTCCACAGCATTTCCCTTTTTGCCTAATTAAAAAGGAAGGTTTTAACTTTATTGTAGTAAGATTATGTACAACAAAAACATTTATTAAAATTACAGTTAAAATATCCAGTTCATTGTTCTTTGACAAAATTAAATATTCAATTATCTATTCTATCTTGGTGAATCTAAAGTTTTACATCTAATTTATCTTTTATCATAACTCAGAAAAGCTATAACTATGACTATCTAGTCTTTAACTCCATCAAAGACCCCAGAAGTGTGAAATGTTACCTAACAATAAGGACATCTCACTGCCTGGATAGTCACTCAAATTTCCTCTGTAACATTGGGGCATCCAACTCTGGCTTACAGACCTAGCATATCTGACAGACTTTCTTGTGAGGCAGGAAATTTTGCAGGACTCTCCTACCTTGTTCTGGCAAGATTTGGCAATCACCATTTTTGTGTCCTGTTGGTCCAGTTTCAACAGTAACTGTAAGCAATTAAGTCAAGGGCAGTTTCTTTGTCTACATGGATAGCTTTTGATATATATATATATATATATAAACTCCATATGAAATTTTTTTGATGTCTGTCATCTTCCCTGAAGTAGATTGGTGTTGCCTGAAGGAGACATGCCTCACTGTCATAAACATCCTTATGTTATTAAAATATTTTAAATGCCATATTTTGTAGGTCTTTAATCATGTATCTAGATATATGTTTAACTTTGAAAACTTGCCTAATATGACTATAAATTTGATTATTATAGATGACTATTAACAATATATTATATTTTTAATTATACATTATATTTTAAATGAGAAGCTTAAGCACAATGTCACAAACGAGAATAGAAATGCAGATACAACATGATAAAAATATCCTCAGAGTTGGATTGATATACAAAAATCCTATCAAATGTAAACTATCTGAAACTAGTAGTTGATTTTTTTTTGGTTTAAAAGTAGATTCAATAATCTACCCTTTTATTCGATTTCTATAATACCCTTTTCTTCTTAAAATGAATATATTTTTGTTCAATTTTTTTCTATTACCAGTAACAACAGTAACCAACCCCTAAATGATGACAAATAATTATAACCAATATTCTGAGATTGTGGGGGTAGTTCTCTATACTACTTCCTGTTGATTTGGTTAATGGTGATTTTT
>LOJH01045121.1:4200-17859 GCA_001685095.1 Ellobius talpinus
TGAGCCACCATGTGGTTGCTAGGAATTGAACTCAGGACCTTTGGAAGAGCAGGTGGTGCTCTTAACTACTGAGCCATATCTCCAGCCCAGTGAAGAATAATTTAAAGGAAATCTCTAGGTTAGCTTTCGTTAATCTCAAATAGATCTTTATAACCTTAATTTTTATCACTATGTTGAATATATTTGAAAGCAGAGCTGAATCCCATAGACAATATGTTGCTAAAACATTTGAGACGTGTTGCTTCCTTAGTCTAGAAGGAGATACAATGAACAGAGCTCACTAGGCTTGTTTAATAGACCATTATGGCTGTTTAAACCCTTTCTCTAAACTGTGGCTGAATGTACACATTCAGCTGAGCTTAAGTTGCATACACACACAGGTACAGAGTTAAAGCTAGCTCACATTCACACATAAAGTTAAATCAAGTCACACGAATACTGAGTGAGCGGAAGCTGACTCTCATTTTGTAACAAGAAAATGGGGCATTTAAAGAAATAGAGAGTAGACAGACATTCGAAGGTCTTTGAAACTAAGAAAAAAGTGGGGAGTCAAAGCTGCCAGTAAATAAGAAAGCAAATTCCTTGCAGGTCAGAGAGAATAGATTCACTGCACGTGGGGTCCCCACGTGAAATGAATGCCTCAGCGGGATCTGTCAAGGCATACCATTACCCAAACTCGCCACATGCAATAGAGTCAGTATAACAGGAAATTAGAGACGGACACATAAGTAAAAGATGAGACAAAATGTAAAGGTGGTTGCAACAGGTCATATAACTGCTTTGGCTGTGGGGGTGAAGAAGTGTGGGGGTAGGCTGTTACAGGCACTGCTTGCTTAGGGGCAGAGCCACACAAGTCTGTGGCTCCTCCCTGCCCGGTTGCAACCTGGGGCTGCGTGGTAGAGTGGCTGGTCACATGGCTACCCTTAGTAAAGATGGCAGTGAAGACATCTGACTTGCCCTTAGCCAAAATGGCACTAGCCCACGTGTTGTAACTTCTCTCATTTAACCATCAGCTGGAAGAAAGGTCCCAAGAAAGCTTGGGATATGACTCTGTCGCCTTGTAAAAGCGTAAAGATAAGTGACTGGCTTAGGTCATTCTCTGACTCATTAGCAGAATGAACTAGGGCTAGGGCAATAAACCGGAAGGACAGAGTCTGAAGAGGCAGGAAGCGGAGAAAAGGGGAGGACTGTAGCCTAAAAGGACCTGTAGGTCTGAGAAACCAAGGCACCGCTCAGTGGTGCTAGGGCTCTAGGGCCGAAGGCCTCCCTGTGGGAAATGCTTGAAGTGGTTTTTAGCGAAAGGCAACCAGGGGAAGGGGGTCTTACCAATCATAGTTTGTGTTGTGTGGAGGTTCTGATGGTAATTGGAAAGCGGGTTCTCGATCCAGGTCCAGGATCCCTGTGTGTCTCAGGAACGTGGAGAAAGCCTGGCAGAGTCAGGCACCAATGATAGCACCGTGGGTGAGAACGGACCACAAAATACACAACGAAACCGACTTTAAGGATTTTGTTAATAAAGAGAACAGAAGGAAAAGAGGGGGGTGCACAGGTCTATCCGAAAGCGATGTGGTGAGGGAAGCTGGAGCGGGAGGCTCTTTAGTGCATGCCCATAGCGGTTTCCGCAGCCAGGTCACACATACATCATGTGACTTCACTGCACACAGAGACTGTAGAGCATAAGGCCCTAGGGTGACAACACAGTTTGCCTGAATGCTGGTGGTCCAGAAATGCTAACTTACGGGGTGACTAAGCATTCTGCCTGAATGCTGGTGGCCGTGGGACCCTGGATGTGAACAAAAAAAAAACCCAAGAGTTTTCTAACTGTTAAATACAGATCTGTGTCATTCTTTTTCTGTCCATAAAGAGTAAGTTTGTTGAAAAAAACGTACTAACCAGTGGAATGAGACAGGAGGAAGGAAAAGAAATGTGTGCGCCGTGACGCGCAAGGAAAGCAGGCGACTACCTCAGAGATGGACATTTGCCGTCATTTCTGCGCTTTTTATGGGGAGAGGAGAAAACAAAAGGAGGAGGAAGGGGAAGATAAGAGACATGGCAACCAATGTTTTCATTTCTAACTGAAAAGCGGGGTCTGCTGGGTTGATTATTCTTATAACTGCTTGGCCACAACAGGAATGACATCAGCAAATCAATCCCCTGGCTGAACAGAATGAGACTTTCTGTTGTTGTTCGTTTTTGTTGTTGTTTTGGTTTGTTTATTTTTCTCTGTTTTCCCTTGATTCAAATATTTTAATTTGTTGAGAAAAAAAACAGACAGATGTACCCTCTGAAAGCAGAAAACTGAAAATCCAAATACGGTAAGCTTCTGATTAGCCAGAACGGCAGGAGCGTGGGCTCTATTGCAGTTCAGGGAAAAGCGAAAAGGCTACTCGAGAAATAATTCACTGTAAATCGCATGCACTTCAGAGCTTAAGCTTTTAAGGACAAATGCAGATGAGAGGGGGTGATCCTCTATTTTCAAGGATGAAGTTGAAGACCTTGCTAACTGTCGGGAAACAAGCAATATTGCAACATCATCTGCTCTCGGTAATGTATTCTGCTCAGATTAGTATAAGCTTCTGTTGATCTTTCAAGTGTATCTAAACATTTGTTTCCTTGAAGCAAAGCAGGCAGGAAACCCAGAGAAAAGGGCGGGGCGGGAGCTTGCTCCTTATAGGAATCTCCGCCAAGCAATCTGCAAACACTCCATTTCTTGGCAAATCTCCACTAGCAGATTTCTCCATGATCTGTTTGCGCCAAGGCTGCTAATGCTGACCTTTCCATCCCTTAGCAATGGGAGATTTATAATTAGGGAACCTCCTTTGGAAAAGGCATCCCTGTTGGGTGACCGTCAGCAGTTGCTGTTCTGAAGAGTCTGTGAGGAGTGAGGCTCTTTGTAGCTGTGTGCGCTTCACAGGCTGAAGGTACAGAAACTACAAAGGAAAGAGCACCGTTTCGTTCTTATTTCTAATTTAGAGGACATGCTGTCTCCAAGATTTCACTGTTTGTTATTTTATACAGATATTAACCAAGTATTTTCAAGAAAGCCTACCAAATTCTACAAATATAAATGAAAAACACAAAGAAGATAAATTCATTCACTGAAATTCTTTAAAGATTAGTTTATAATGTGTGTGTGCATGTCTGGTGTGTGTTTGGGTGATGTGTGTGTATGTGTGTGTGATACGGTGTGTATGCGGTATGTGTGTGGTGTGATGTAGTGTGTGTGGAGAGCATTATGTGGTACGTGTGTGGTGTGGTGGGGATGTGTGTGGTATGGTGTGTGTTTGTGTGGTGCATGTGGCATGTGTGTGCATATGTATGGTGTGGTGTGTGTGTTTAGTGTGTGTGCTGTGTTCTGTGTGTATATATATGGTGTGTGTGTGTGGTGTTTGTGGTGTGTGTGTGTATGTATGAGTGGTGCAGTGTGTGTGTAGCATGTGGTTTGTGTATACTGTGTGATATATATATATAGTGTGTGTGTGGTATGTGTACTGTGATATGGTGTGTGGTATGTGTGTTGTGTGGGGGATGTGTATTGTGTGTTTGGGGTGTGGTGTGGTGTGTGTGTGTAGTATGATGTGGTATATATGGTGTGTATTTGTTGGGGTGAATGTGTGTGTGGTATATATATATATATATGGTGTGGTGTGCATGTGTGTTTGGTGTGATTTGTGTGGTGTGTGTATGTGCTGTGTGTGTGTATGCATACCTGTATGTGGGCATCCTTAGAGGCCAGGGGAGGGCATCATCACACCCTGTGGAATTAGTTACAGGTTGTTGTAAACTACCTCTGAAAGAATAATATGTGCTCTTAACCTGTGAGCTTTCTCTTCAGTCCCCTCATTCACTAAAATTTTTAAATACTTAAAAATTAATATGAATGGACAATGCCACATGGTCCAAAGCAATTATCATTGCTATTATTTTAACTTATTGTTATTTCCATCCATAAGCATATTGTATTTTGATCAGCTCCACCTCCACTCCCTCCTCTCCAACTCTTCCTATATCCCCCCATCCACACCGTAAATTTGGCTGGCTTGATCTTCTGCGGGTCTTGTTCATACAGTCACAGTTGCTGTGAGATTACTGTGCCATGGCCCTGTCATGGCCTGGACTACTATGAGGTGGCTGTCTTCCACTGTTCCTGGCTCTTAGAATCCTTCTGCCCTCTCCCACGATGATATTGCTATTATTATTATATATGTAGGAAAGTAATTTTAATTTGTATATTTAGACAAATAATGGTTTTATATATCACTAAAAGCATAATTAAAAACTTTAATAGAAAGATGTGAAAAACTAACAACAGGCCATATATTAAAAATAATTACAAATGTCTCAAATGAACAGATTTTATATACACACACACACACATATAAAGCTTACTCACAGAGGAGAATAAAATCTCCCCCAAACAATAAAGTGTATGCAAAACACAAATTTGAAATAAATTAATATTTTACTACAACTTTTCATTTACTAAAGCTGCAACATAGTCAAATTATACAAGATGTGATAAACAATGACTAACCCAGGCTGTAGCACTGAGTTCTTATTTCCAATTCAAAGAAGCCAGCAATTCTCCGAGAGCCACCTGATTCCAGGTCTCAAGGTGAAAACTGTAAAGCATGAGGCTAGATGATCCTGACACACTATTTATGAATATATTGCCAAATAATGCTAATTTCAGGGTCAACATTTTTCACAGGCCAAAGGCACTATTTTAACTTTGATAGAAATAAAATTCCCAGTGTTCCAAGACAAGCATGTCTAAGTGTGCTGTTTCATAGTGAAGTTAAACTGAACAGCTCACCTTGAACAACGGAATGAGAGAATTCCTAAATAAGCAGTGTCTGGACATGTGCACATGTATTTCTTTGTGTGTGTATGTTTCCTCTATCCAGCTTTTATCTTACAATGAAAATGTTTTTAGAAAACGGTACCGAGTGTAAACATAAATATGAAAAATTATTTGATGCTATGAAACTTATTATGTAAATTAGAAAAGGTTTCTTGTATATATAAAATATGTAATATATACATATATGTATCTATATTAATTCATTCAGTACCTTCAGGAAGTCATCCTTTAAATTAAAAAGGATGACTGTAATGTAGCACAAATAATAAAAACCCAGAGACAAGTATTGGGGTTCAACCTGAAGACCAGAAAAGCAGTCATCCACTGGCTCTCATCTCTACCTCAGACTGAAAATGGGCGAGATCTTGTCTCCACGAATCCTGAAGACTCCACCCTCCACTGATTTCCTGCCTCTTCCCCCTTAGATTCATTCCTCTTTCTAACCAGCCATATTACTTCTGTCTCCACTCCCTTGTGCTGGGATTGAAGGCATGGGATCCCAAGTGATGGGATCACCTTTGTGTGAGCTCTGTATTTCTTTTAGACTCAATCTTGTGTAGGCCAGGGTGACCTTCAACTCGGACATCTCTCTGCCTCTGTCTCCTGAGTCCTGCCATTCAAGGTGGGTGCCACTACTCCCTGGCCTACATGGCTGACTAGTATGGCTGCTTTGCTTTCTGATCCTCAGGCAAGCTTTATGTATTAAAACACAAATAATATACCACTATACTGTACAAAAATATGTTACTCACAGCTTCTATTTTATGTTCAAAAAGTAGAAATTTAAATGCTTGACAACAGTGACTTGGTGATTTGAAAAAATTATGAAACCTATATATAATAAATTGAGATAACCATATTATACTTATGGATATATTTAAATGATTGCAGCAACTAGTCGTGTCATATTAAATATGGCATAGTATATCAAATACTATAGGTGAATATAGTATAAATACAGGGAATACTCTAGGAAGAATTAAAAATTTTTCATTGGAATTTATTTCTGAGAGGTTAGATTAAAGGATTCTTAAAATCTCTTTTCTTAAAGTTATAAAGCCATCACAGAATGCCTATTAAATTAAAAAAGAAGTTGAAATTATCCTCCACTTTTGGGTTAGAGAACAAGAGCAGCAGAAAGAAGGGCAGAGGAAGCTAAGTGGGTGCACCGTGTAGCCAAGCCCAACTCGGGGTGACTAAATCTCCAAGGGAATGTCAAGGTGCGCTAGCCGGCTTGGCATTGGGGGGAATAATCACATGCATAATTTAAAGAGTTTCTTTCAATATGTCTCCTGTTTGCAATCTGTATTTAACTGTTACTTATTAATACTGACTTTCAGAATCAGGCCTGAGTCTATTTTCCCAGGTGATTTTATTAAAATCTTCCAGAACTTCCCATGAGCGACATTTTCTTCTCTTTGCTCTAGCACTTGGCAAACTGAGGCTCAAGCAAACAAAGAAGTTTCTTACTTACCGCAGTCAACAGCAAACCTGACCAGAACCTGATTTTTCTGACTCACCTGAGTGTTTCGAATAAAGATTCCCTGAAAAAGAACCTGAAACACAAACACAAAACAAGAAAACAAAACAAAAACCCAAAAGCACCAAGCCATAACTATGCATGTGCACATAAAAACTTGGAGTAATTGTTTTAAAATATAATTTCTAAAGAGACTAAGAAATCCCAATTTTTTCAATTAAGCAACTCTAATTGTGAATGTTGTCATTTCTTCAGAGCATAAACCTGAGCAAGGCCCCTCACCTCTTTATCTCCAGGCCTTAAAAACAGGAAAAATAGTAGCCGGTAACCCCCGAGTGTCACCGAAGATTCATAGGGTAGCACACTGACACATTGCCTGTACTCAAAAATGTACATTTTATCACCACTGAAAATACTGAGACATCACTGAACAGCAAAGATTACAGAAATTGCGAAATTAAAACCATGTACGTGATTACCCTCTGTTCAGGCCATCTGGTTTGCTAAAATGAACTTCCAAAAAAAAAAAGAAAGAAAACAGAGAAAGCAACAGAAATCCTTTAATACTCATAGTGGTGAGCACTACAAACTGTACTTAAAATGACAGAATTGACAGTTTTGTTATCAAGGCTGTTGGTAGTGACTAAATGTTCTTATATTCAGGGATCTTGTTGAAGAGAATAGAAAAGTTATTCTAATTCTTTTAAATGGAAAACAAAACATTAAGAATAGTGTCAAGGACTACTGATAAAACTTGGGGGGGATTGCTACTCAGGATATGATTAAGATGTTGTTACTCGCTGAGACATGGAAATTTAAATCCTGAGGGAAAGGAGTGTAATGCTGGACAGAAAGGATAAAAAGGAAAAACATGGCCACACTAACACTAACACGGAAGCCATGTGTCCAAGCCTTACAATGTCCTCACCACAAGAGTCAAGAAATAGAAACCAACTAAGCTTACGTTTGACATCCGATGTTCAAACAGGCCCTATTCTTCACTTTTGCACATAAATATTTCCCATTGTTCCTACATGAGAAGCCCATTCACTCTTTCATAGTAAACATGGCAAATCTGCACTTTTCTGGTGGCATAACTGTGTGTTAGCGTTATCAAAGTGGGACTAATATTTGAGAAACTAATGATATCTGAACTCCACTGTTACCTTGTCTCTGAAGCTAATCGCATTTATGTTTGGATACACATCAGCCATTTAATATTTTGCTGCGAACTTTTCTTTTATTCTCAAAGGAACGCTAACCATCAGTTCAACAAGGTATGAACTAAGGATTATGCCATATAGACATCAGTGTTAGTTTTACTTCAGAGTCATCTGAGATAACCGGCAGAAGTGACAGTTTTTAGGCCTCTTCACCAGAGATTCAGATTCAACATGGCCAGGGGCATGAACCACATATTGAGAAACCCTAGAATAAATGCCCAGTTCCAAGCTTTATAGTACTGTAAGTATCACTAGAGAGGCTATGCACCGTGCACGGGGAATATTTAATGAATAAACTATTATCAGGCATGCTTGTTTTATAATATAGTCTCCAACTCTTTGTCGGTCTACGGAAATTATTTTTTATCTCATAATAGATGCCAGAACAGAGATGATTGGGTAATTTCCTTCTTAGGCTACCTTGACTGGGCCTCAAAGAAACTAGTCTAGGCACTTGAAAAAGCACTTACTGGCTTGACTCTGGGCCATGGGGCTTTGGCCAAGGCAAACCGGTCTGCTTTCCTCCTCAGAATGAGCGTCTCTGTTCACAATCCAGGAAAGGAAATCACTTGCATCCAGTAGACAGCCTTTCAGAATCCCACCTGTGCAACGCTGTTACAGGCTGAACGAGGAGATATCACGGAGCACAGGAGGGTAGTTGTTAGTACCAAAGTAAGTCATCTTTGCTCTTGGGAGCTACATTCACAAGAAATCACCCTAGGCAGCTAGGTTGAAAACTTCTCATTTACTCACTGTAGGATTCCCAGGAGGTGTGTCAGAATAATTCATGGATAGCAACCAAGTACTATAAATAAATAAATTCTAAGTGTCATTTAAAAAGGTCAAATATCTAGCTTTATCATAGCCAACCCAGATAAAAATATATACCTATCTAAAGCAACTTTATAGCAAAATATCTTAATGACTTGTATTCACTACAATAAATTTCTTCAAATTATCCACTAAAATAATTACTGAGCAAAATCATGTTGGAAAATGCATTTTTAAATTCTAAATTTCATCTCCCAATTTGCTTCATGTATAAGAGTTAAGCACAAAATCATGAGCTATGACAATATTTTATGAAAAATTATGTCTGACAGAGACTTGCCAAGTCCATCATTCAGTGCGATTCTAAACGCATATCATCTTTTCATTCATGGAGTCCTCATGAACATCAGACCAAGCTGGCCAATGGAAGACCAAAAATAAAGAAGAGAATTTAGACAAACCTAATTTCATTGGAAGTACTCTATCTGTTTGCTCATGAAAGTAATGAACAAGAATATTTACTCCAGAACTATTCCTAAAAGGAAAAAAAGGCAACTACTCAAATATGTACCAACAGCATAATGGAAAAACTTATGATTATAAGCAACAATGATAAATGATCTAAAATGACACATGATGCAGAAATATTTCAAATATAGTGTTGAATAAAAGGACAAGAATTAGTTTGTTTACTACTATATATTTCAAATCATATAAAGTGAAAGATCAATCTTTCATGGTGTAAATCTAAACTATGCTTATTGCAGGAAGCATAAGAGATGATACTGACTAAAGGTGAATATAGGAAGAGTCTCTGAGTGGTTATGAGTCTTCGTGTACTTCCTGGGTCCTAGTGGCATGGATTTATTTACTTTGAGAGTATGAGCTCATGAGAAATAAATCTTTGTGTGTTCACATGCATGTGAATGTGAATTCATGCAGTGATTAAATGTTCACAAACAACATACACTTTCTCTGTGAATTGCACAAGAGTGAAAAGATAATTTTCAAAACAGTTACTATATTCTGATAATTCTGAGGGGAAAATGCATTCTCAAAAAGGTTGAGATAAAACAAAAAAAAGAAATGCCAGAAAAAGCCAACAGAGAGAGTGGTACATGAAAGAGCTTTCTTATGAAATGAGTGTTCTTCTCCTTGAGAATATAAAAAGAAGGCATACAGAACAAAATATAAACTAAATTGTTTAGGGAACACTGAAGATCACCAATATTAAACATATAATCTGTCTAATTCACTTAATAAATAGAGTAAAGAATGAAAATCACGGGATCCTCACTATATATGCAGATATGGTGATTGATAAAATTAATTACAAATAACAAAAGCACTTTAAAATCTAGGAGCACAAGAAAATTATCTCACCATAAGCAATGCCACATACAAAAATCCCCCCGCTAGCATATTACTCAGCAATGACAATGACAGCTTTTTATCTTCAATCAGAAGCAAGGCACAAATGCACACTGCTTATACTTCATTCAATATAACACCAGCATCCTGATTGGAACAATAAGGCAAGAAAACCAATAAGAAACATCCAAATTAGAACAGAAGAAGGTGGGGTTATCTTTTATCATTATTAAGGATGATGTGACCTTATATAGAGAGAAAATTACCATCCTAAAAAAGAACCCATCATCCTAAAGTTTGTTAGCTTTGTCACCTTGAGGCTAGAGCTATCTGCAAGACTTGATTGAGGAACTGCCCCGATCAGATTGGCCTAGGAGCATGTTTTGGGGGGATTGTTTTAATTGCCTTATTTGAAGTAGCAGGAACCAGCCCAGTGTGGGTAACACCATTCCCTGGGCAAGTGGTCCTAGGCTGCATAAGCAAGCAAGCAAAACAACAGAACTCCTCATTGCAAGTTACTGTTTGAATTCCCATCCTGACTTCCCTTAATGATGGACTGTGACCTGGGAGTATAAGACAAATAAATCCTTCCCTCCCCTGAGCTGCTTTTTAAAGATCATAGTGTTTGTTTGTATAGTCGCAGAATGAAACTAGAAATAGAAGTGGTTTTATCAATCAGTAAAGTTTCAGGATTTAAGAGCACATGACAATCGGCTGTGTTGCTATCACTGCCAGTGAACATCTCTTAAAAGAAGCTAGGGAAATAATCCTATGCAATCTGTGTGTAAGAGTGGAAAGACTTATAAAGAATCTTAACCAATGATTCCTTTTTTTTCTAGGTTTTGGTTTTGATTATTCCAGACTGGGTTTCACTATGTAACCCTGACTGTCCTGGAACTCTGTAGACCAGGCTGGCCTCGAACTCAGAGATCCACCTGCCTCTGCCTCCCACGTTCTGGTATTAAAGACATGCACCACCATGTCCAGCAAGGATGCATTTTGTTTTAACTCCAGAAATTATGAGTGAGGTATGAGTGAAGAACATTAAATGAGCACAAATATATAGGAAGACATTTCCGTTTGTGGATTTAAAGAACTAATATCATTATAATGTTAATACAGCCTAAATCAATACACAGTTTAAATTCTCATCAAAATATCAATGACAAAAAAATTCTCACAATTTGTATGAAACCACAAAGGACCCCAAAAAGCTGAACTAATTTAAGAACAAAGTTGAAGGCTTCATATTTCTGATTGCAAAACATTACAAAACTACAAAAAAATAATGGTGTATCATTGACACAGATAAATAAAACTGTAAGAATATGGGTGATTCTTCTATTACAATGGTATATCACTGGCATAGATAAATAAATCTGTGAGTATATGGTTGATTCTTCTTTGAACAATGTGCCAGGAATACAAGAAACATCTTCAACAAATGATGCTAGAAAAACTCAATATCTTATGATACCATATGCAATAGAAACAAATATGACCTATATCTTATACCATAAACCACAACCACACACAGCTAAAATTGTATTAGAGATTTAAACCAGGAAGGAACCCTCATTAGACATTAAATCTCAATCTAAAGAACTCTGAACAATAAATGCGCATAGGTGCCCGTTCCTGTGCGTGTTTGCGTGTGCTTGTGTCAGGGAGGGGATGTATTCATTTGGATATTTGTACAGGTATGGGTGCTGATAAGTATTCACCTATATGCTTCTGTGTGTATGGGCCAGAGGTCAAATTTCCCTATGATTCCTCAGGAGCCATCCACTCTGTTTTTGGAAACAAGATCTCTTGCTTGCCTGGAGGCTGCTATTTAGGCTAAAGTCTTTGGCCAGAAAGTCGCAGGGGTTCACCTTTCTCTGGCTCCTCAGCTCTGACAGAGCAAGCGTTCACCAACAGGCCTGACAGTTAGTTGTGTGGGTCCTGGGAATGAAATCAAATCATCATGCGTGAACAGCGAGCCCTTTACTATTTCGCCAACCCAAGAAGGAAAATTCCATGATTTATAAACTATGTCATCTATGATATTTTTGTTATAGCAGCCTAAACTGGCTAAAATAGGTCTTTTAATTAAAGTTTAACTGGGTTTTCTATGTTTTGTCTAGTGGCACCAGCAAGAGTCTTGTAAAAACAAGCTGGTCTGTAATGAAGGCGTACCGCAAGGGGACCGAAGCTCTGGTTTAAGGATATGATTAGCAGCTGAGGCAGGGGGCAGGTCTAAGTATCATTGTGCCTATCCAAAAAAATGTCCCCACAGCCCCTAACAAGAATATTAAATAGAGAAAGGTCTATGATTAAAGAGTGAGTAAAATCAGGTATGAGCCAAGCTGTGTTGGTCCATAGAGTGTCCGTGTCATTCCCGGACATGGGACAGGTGAGTGCCCATGCCAACAGCTTCAGCAGTCACAACAGTGAACTAGAACCACCGAACGGGTGGCAGCAGCGAAACGAAAAGGAAGACTGATTTCCCCAGCCCTCAGCATGGCACGCCAGCAATGGCCCACATCCGCCCTGAAGCACAACGCAGCAGAGTCCGCGATGGAGCTAAACCAGAGAGAACAAAAGTGCAAGCTTCTTCCACGGGCACCCACCGCAGAGTCTGAAGTGAACATGCCTGAAACAGCGATTTATTGCTTTAAAGGCAGGAAACACTGCCGCGGTGGAGAGAAATAGATCAGAGACGAGCTGGCCTGCGCCGGATGATTGTAGGATTCTCACCTGGATAAAGAGAAAGAAGCAGAGGAAAATACTTTCTACTTGTGACTTAACTCGAGACTCAGCTTGAGCTAGTGAATACTGTTAACTACAGATACTGATACATCGACAGAATATAGCAAAATAAACACATTTCTAGTATCCTGGGTTTTCTTTTCAACATTTTACCAAAGCCCAGCAAGACGTTTTCCGTTGAGAGGAAGCACACAGAAGCAACAGCCCTAGGGGCAGAAATGCAGGTGCTCATTATACAGAGCGCACATACCGTAGTTTGCATCTTAGCATCTTCACTCGCATTCCCGCGGCCTTCACTGTGTCTCTGGGTAATTTGAGACTAAAGCCCAGGAAAGATAATATTTTAAATACTTCCATTCAGCAATATTTTATAGATCTTCTGCATTCAGCCATAAGTCAAGATAATTGAAAATAAGACATGAACATGTATGGTTCATATGGCTATTCGTTAGTGGATAGAAGTATTTAAATAACCACGGGGATCTGAGAGCCTAGGGAGTTCTAAGGAGGCCTCACTAGACTAGCATATGGAATTGGGTGCCCGAGAATCTGGAGAATCAGTAAGAACAACTTCGTTAGGAGTTTGGTATTTAGAAACCAATCAAATAGAAAATATGTCTACTCATATCTTTACTATTAGTGACATGATTTATACTAACACTAAATGAAATACAATATGAGCCACATATACAGTTTTAATTCGGGGTATTCATACTAAAATGTAAAAAGATAGATTTTTTTAAACAATATATTTTAAATGTGCTCAATAATGCATGTTGTCTGTGCAATAAAAAATGTTGAGATGTGATATGATTGCTTATATCAAGAATCATAAGGGTGGTATGGATTTCGCTCTTAGAGCACATAGCTACAACAAACAATTATGGAACATACATACAGCATTCATTACTGTGAGAGGGTGACATTTCAAGCCCTGAGTAGAAATTCTATATGGAGTTATCATATGGACAGTAAAAAAAAAACAACCCTGTAATGCCACACTCAGTGACCTTTCTGACATAATATTCACTAAATTGTCCATAACTCTACAGTTTCATATTAATAGCTTAAAACTATTAGAAATTTTAACCATTTTTCTAAGTAGCATGTTACTCCTACCTTCCTATCTCCTTTTTTCCAGGATAAACATGTGATGTAGGTGGGTCTTCTGTCTATGTGTTACTTTCATTGGTTAATAA
>LOJH01045123.1:0-10855 GCA_001685095.1 Ellobius talpinus
GATAAGCAGGACTGTCAAATCTTGCCAAGACAGGGTAAAATGGTTTTGAAAAATGTCCTGCCTCTGAAAATGGCCTGTCTGTCAGTTACACTAGGACTTAGCCAAAGTTGGTTGCCTCAATGTTACAAAATGAGACTTTGGGTGATTGCTCAAGTAGCTAATTGTCTCCGTCATATATTGCTCACTTTGGAAGCTACTTGATTGTACTTCCTGTCTGCTCAAGTAATATTATCTCCCTTCTCAGGCATTTGATGAGGTTAAAGATTAAATAGTCGTAGTTACTGTACCCTTATGATCTAGCCAAGCCATTTCCTATACAAGACTTAGACTCCATAGGATAGAATATTTATTAAAACATTATGTTCCTTACTTAATATTGTTTATGCTGATTCTAATTCTAATCTTATACTTGATATATGTTCCTAGCATATATTGTTTTGTATTTTGTATTGTATCTCCCAGCAAGGAGAAGCAGTAAAATGGGAAAATATTGAAATCATGAAAGAGAGTAATGAAGGAAATGGCAAATCTTGCTAAGACCAGTATGAAAAGACACTGACCAATAGGCAAATGTTGATAAGATGTGACTGAGAGTCCTTCACTGCACTCTGCTTCTGCTCCTGTAGCTCTGAGGACCAACAATGATGCAGCTCTTGGGTGTGACTTGGTGAAGCTGCCAATCTGCAGACAACAACTTTCTTGGCAAGATACTCTTCTACCTTTCTGTATTTGAGAAGTCACTCTCACACTTTAGCCTATGCTCATTAGGAACAACATTCTGGAGTTGGGATTTGTCTTCAGGAACTGAGTAGATGCTTCTGACCCAGAAGAGGCTCATAAAAACATTGAGCAGACCTTACGACTTCCAGTATGTGTGCTGGTACCAAGTTGCTTATTAGATACTTTCAAGTCCAGATGTCCACTAAGATGTGTCTTGGCATCTGCCCCAATGACACTCATATATTGTCCTCCCCCATCACATCCTCTTAGGTCTACCACTCTCCAAATAATTACTCCTTCCTCCTTCAAGGACCAACTCCCATCATAGGTAGCAACATTAAGCAGTGTCAGCTTGCGGTGTGTGACTATGTAACTGAAGTATAAGCAGATCATGTCTCACATATTAGCCTCTCCCATTGCATACTAACAGGTCCAACTCTCTGTAAGTAATTGTTGTTCTTTCCATTAAAGTCTAATCGCCATCATAGCACCAATGAGTAGTATAAGTTTTAGGTGTGTTACTGTATAGCTGAAGCATAAGCATACTGTGCCTCATATATCAGCTTCCACCATTCCTTACAATGATCTATCTTCATGTAAGAAAACATTCTTCTCTCCACTAAGGGACAATCCCCATCATAAAATCATTGAGCAGTGTCAGCACAGGGTGTGTTACTGTATTACTGAAGGACAAACACACCATGCAGTCTTGAAGGGCTCTGCATGATGAAGGTGGTGTCACTATTGATACTGTCTCTTCCCCAGCAGTGCTGTACTAAGTGTGTGTGTTCTTCCAAATGGCAGTCAAGCTGACAGTTCCCTTGAATTCTCTACAGGTGTCTAAGTTCCAATGCACACCCATCTTCACACTTTCATTACTAACATCTCCAATGGAAATGTTATTTTTGTCTTACCTTGTCAATGTGATGACGTGTGTTGGCCCACCCATCTCATCATTTGTAGAGTGTAGCATCTGTACATTTTACACCACTACATAAAATTCATTAACCTTCACTTTGTAAATGCTCAGAGTCTAAGTCCTTTCCTCAATGATTCACCTTCATATTCTTCAAATCACAGGCACCATAAGTTACCATTCAGATTTTTTTAAAATGCCATTTCACATAGAATACCTGAGGGGCATGTCCTTTGGAGGCCATGGGAAGAATGCTGTGCTTTTGATGAGGCCTAACTGTGCCCTGCCCAGCCAGTGGTGGCCAATTGTTCACTCATTATGACAGCTTAGAGGGGACTTGGGGGGGCTTTTAAGAAGTGTTTGTGACCAAGTGTAACCATAGAAACTTTCCAGTTGAGGCTTGTAAAAACTCTGATATGACATATGAGTTCCTATACATGTGTTGGAGTAAATGACAGATCAGAAAGCTTTAAATCCAGGTCCTCATTAAAATGTTTATTGGTGTTTGCCCTGTTCCAATCACACATCAACCTCTTTCATTAATATTTGTTACACATCTCTAAGCACCTGATTTTTTTGATGGTGAATTCCCATCATAAGTAGCAACATCAAGTATTGTTAGTTGTCTTCTGGAATTTTGTGATTAAAGAATAAGTGTATTATTATGACACTCAATACCTGGTGGCCACAATGAAGTTACACATACAGTATATCCATCTGTCTAGCTTTCCTTAAAATTATATAAAACATACACATTGAACAGAGTCTGAATTCAATTGTCCAGATTTACCACATCCTAATCCCATGATCTAATTACTTTTATTATTAGTATCTCTGAATACAAACTGATTTTGCTTGTTGATATGTCCATATGAAATGGATCTACAGACTGTCTAAGGAAATGCAGAATTCTACACGTGGAACTCCTACTTCTCTCTCATTCAGGAAATTTGTTCTTTACTTATGTTCTTATAACGTACATGCTCACAGATCATTTTCTATGATTTCTACTTTTGTTCTTAATGCTACAAACACTTTAGGTATTTATTATTAATATGAAACTTAATCTCATAGGAAATAGTCAAGGGTATCTATTTGGTGGGTGTGGCAACAGTAACCTGATTTGAATTTGTTTGAACTCTTTCCTCCTCCATGCTTCAAGTGATTGGTGCTTGTTCCTCAAGATAGAAATTTGGAAATTTTGTGTGAGTTTTAATAGCCAAAGCTTAGGGCATGCCCCTGGGAATATTGGGACCATAGTCTCTGATGTCAGGTTGGAAAGATGGCTCACTGTTTTAAGTGCATACTGTTCTTGAAAATGAGGCCTTGGTTCATTTCCAAGCATGCACGTACAGCAGCTCACAACAAGCTGTAATCCAATTGGAGAGGGAGGATCTGATGCTCTCTTCTTATCTCATTGGGCCTTTGCACATACCCCCACACATATAAATAATTTTAAATGAAGCAAGTCTTTTATAAAGAAGATGTATTTGGCTCAAGTGTGCATAGGAAAGAATTTTCTGATATGCTATAAAGGACTGAAAATTAAAGAGAAACACAATGAGATACCAGAATATGTCCACTGAATTGTAAAAGTATCGATGACACCAAGTTCTGGATAGAAGGTGCAGCTGGAGTTCTCACACATAGTGAGTGAAACACAAGTCTACAGACACTTATGTGATCAGGTAAGATTTCCTAACAGTAAATAATAGAGGCTTATCATTGGAAATATCAGCCAAGCTCCTAAGAATTTATCAAATTAAGTTAAAATATAAGCCATGAAATTTTCTACACAAGTACCTGGAGCTAAAGCCCATTGGCAGAACCTTACCTAGAAACTTACTTAGCATGCATAAGGCCCTGGAATCCATCATCAGCACCTCAGAAGCATTATTTTAAAGGTTGCCAACTCTTAATTCTTTTGCCAATCTAGAAGTAATCAAAATGTTCCACATAGGTAAGTGGATAAGTACATAATGGAACATCTACATAAAGGAAACATCATTTACTATCATTAATAAATGAGCACACTATGAGAACTCATGCAAGAAGCCTAAACAATAACAGAGTGACATTGTTCTAATAGAGCCTGTAATCTTTCAATTAAGTAAATGCTATGAGACAAAACTCATAGCAGTGGTTGGCAACCTGTTAGTTGAAACCCCTTGGAATGATGTATATCAGATATACTCCACATCAGATATTTACATTACAAATCATAATAGCAACATTACAGTTATGAAGTAGCAACAAAATAATTTTGTGGTTTGGCATCACCACAACCTAGGGAAATGTATTAAGGGGTCACAGCATTAGGAAGGTTGAGAAGCACTGCTCTATAGTGACAGAAAAACATTGGTGATTTCCAGGAGTGATGGCAGGAAGTGAGAGGACACAGGATGGATTTAGAGTATCATTGCTAACATAGATGTGAGGCAGAGAACAAATGAATGCATTTGCTTTTGTCAAATCCATTGAACTGGATTTGGGTCACCAAAGCTCTGTGGTGTCTTGTCAGGTACTGCTGCCTTCTCCCTAGCCCTCTCCCTCCCTGTGAGAATCATGATATCCCAGCCTGTTCCCCGCAAGTGACTGTTTAGTCATAATGTGTGTCTGGAAGTTCGAGGCTCCTCACCATTTTCACACACATATAACCTATAACATCTTGATATACTGCTTCAATTTATGTCCTGTGGTTTTTAAGATTTTATTTTTAGTCATGTGTATGTGTCTCTATTCACCCGTACATGTGGCTGCCTGTAGAGGCCAGAAGATTAGTAGATTCCCAGGATCTAGAGTTGCATGTGGTTGAAAGCAGTTTCACATTAGTTCTGGAAGCCAAATTTCAAGAGATTGCAAAAGAGCAGTTAGTGTTTCTAACACCTGAGCACTCTTTACAACCCCATATACTGTTTATTTTTAAAAAATAAAAGGGGAAAGTGCAAACCTATAATGCAAGGAAAATGACTAGAAAGGGCAATGGGAACTCACAGAACCTTAAAAGAAGAACTTTATATCTCGGTTTGTTTGGAGTCTCTCTTATTTGTACTTCAATTGATATTTTCAAATATTGCAACATTTAAAATTAACATAGAATTCTATAGAAAATATAATTTAAATATATGTAAACCATGTATTAAAATTTTGAGTCCCTAAAATCTATGTAAATGTGACAAAAGTTTTGTTACAACAGGAAGGAGTCTTGTTAACATCATTCAAATTTGACCTGAGGTACCAGACTCCCCAGAGATAAAGGAAGGGGAATGAAGAGGAAAGACATGTTCTTGGGATTCTAATCAATGCTTTGAAATGGAGCCATGGGAAGACAACCTACTCACACTTTATCTGTGCTCAGATGTTGGACTTTAAAGTAGAAACTGAACATTTAAAGCATTGGAATTTTTCAGGAGTTTTGGACTTTTAAGACTGGATTTTTTATAATGTTACTAGGATATTTTGAGGACAAGAATGGAAAGGGAATGGTTTAACAGTGAGATGCTTGAATGTCAAATTGGCAAAGGATCAATTTTCCTAGTGAACTTCAATTGTCAGATTGATACAACCTAGATTCAGCTGAGAGGATGCATGTCAATTAGGAAATTACTTAAATCAGATTGGGTTATGACTTGTCTTTGGGTGGGTGGCCCGATCCTCTGTGACTGGCATCATTCTTAAGCTAGAGCCTTGAACTGTATGAAAAAAGGTAGCTAAGCATGAAGGAATGAGCCAGTAAGCAGTCTTCTCTGTGGTTACTGCTCCAGGTCCTGCTTTAGTTTCTGTCATGACTTCCTCTGTGATGGACAGTGACATGGAAGTGGAAGACAGATAAATCTTTGCTTCTCATCAGATGCTTTTTATCAGAGTAATTTACCAAGCCACAGTAAAAGAAACTAGAACATTGTCCAAATGACTTATTTAGGAAACATTCATTAATTTGCAGAAGCACTCGAAAGACAACTAAAATGTAAGAAGATCAAGGACATGGTATATACTATTCAGTTGTTCTAATGCAATGACACAGGTGTTAATACAGGATAGAAAAACTTTCATTTCATAAACATTGAAAGAAAATGCTATAAACATTAACAATCTCATCTAAGTCTCACCAGTTGATCCCATACAACAAGCAAAAGAGCAGGAAGACCAGCACACTTAGTGCAGTGGTCACATACAACCTGGGCACCTTTGTGAATCACAGAGGACCCTGGACATCAGGGTCAGACTGGACCCTGAAAAAGGCACAAATACCATTAAACAAGCAAAATGATGAAATCTAGGCTCTTTTGCCTCCCAGACCAAAATCATTAGAGAAGAGCCATAAGCCTTCCAGTCTTGGATACTCTAGAGCAGAGACAATGCCCATTGAGGGATTCACACGGCAGCTGGTATGTGTCTCCAGCTTTCTCAGATGGGACATGTAACAGACAGGCAGCACTTAGCACTAATAATGGCAAGCAGGTTCAGACCTGCAAGGTAAGAAAAAGTGAACAAAACTTTCAAATAATTGGGGATGATGATGTAGATTAGCATTTTCTTTCAACATTTATGAAATGAAACTTTTTCTATCCTGTATTAACACCTGTGTCATTGCATAAGAACAACTGAATAGTATATATTCAGTGATAAAATATATTCTGCAGTGAATAGGAAGTCTTAAAACAGAGAAAGAAGAAGTTGGCCCCGACAGGTCAAAGATGTACACAGATAAGGCATTCCTGTGCATGTCGAAGCCCAGAAACCACAACATTGACATTTTCTGCCACCCCAACCCATGGAAATGATGATGACAAGAAAATTCAGAGTAAGTTCCTGGTGTCACAAGATGTAGTTAGAATGTAGTTACTTCTATTTACTGTGGTAATATCAGTCCTGCAGGTTGGGCTAGTTGGGCCCATGTTTAAAAACTCTCAATTAAACCTAGTGCACTGTAAACTCCTTGGAATCTATGATGAGGACCCTAGTAAAAACTCCTAGTAATGGCAAATATGGAGCCTGAACTGTCCATCTTCTGTAAACAGGCAAGGCTTCCAGTGGTGGTACTGGGACATGAATCCAGTCACAAAACCTCTACCTACAATTTGTCTTGCCTGTGCAATGTTCTGGGGTAAGGGTGGCACAGAACTTGTATTTGTGGCCAATCAATGACTTGTACAACTTGAGACTCACACCATGAGAGGAAGCCATTCTTGATATTGTCCAGATGACCAGAAACCAGAGGTTGTATCCCCTAGAGACATGGGATTGAACCAAAGACAAGTAGAAAAAAAAGCCAATGAAACTTTTCCTAGTGACATTCTACTATACTCCAAGACCTGAGCCTAGCATAATATTTATCACAAAGATTTCATCCAGCAACTGATGGGAACAGTTGCAGAGACCCACAGTCAAACTTTAGGCAGAGCTCAAAGAACCCTATTTGGTAAATGGGGAGGAAGGATTGTAGAAGCCAGAGGGTTTGAAGCTATCACAAGAACACTCCCCACAGAATCAATTAAGCATGACTCATAAGAGTTAACAGAGACTGAAGCAACATTTAGGAAGAATGTAAGCTAGGTCCTCTGCATATATGTTATGATTGTATAGCTTGGTGTTCTTATGGGACTCCTAAAAGTGGAAACAAGAGCTCAGAATCTTTTGTTTGATTTTGGTACCCTTTTTACTCCTACTTGGTTGCCTCAGTCAGCCTTGATATGAGGATATGAGCCTAGTTTGGGGGGAATGGTTTCAAGACGGGGTTTCTGAGCCTAGTTTTTTTATAGCTTGTTATGCTGTGTTTGGTTGATATCCCTGGGAAGCCTGCCATTTTCTGAAGGGAAAAAGAGGAAGAGTGAATCTGGAGGAGAAGAGAGATGAAGAGCAGGAGAAAATAGGAGGACTGGAGCAAGGGGAAAGTGCAGTGGGGATTTAATATATGAGAGATTAAAAAATGATAAAAAAAGAACTTTCCAGTAGTGTTTCCCAAAAGAATATCAAGACAAGGGCACATGTTCTGTATATTCTGATTTGTAGAACCACACTGACATGTGGAGATGATAGCCCCTAATTCATAAACAAGGAAACCAGGAATGCAGAAATTAAGAAATTTATAAAACCCTGAAATTACTTCAAATTTCTTTCAAATCCAGTTTATTGGACTTGGGCTTTATGCGAACCATGTCCTTTACTGTAGTAAAGACTCCAATGTAGCCACTAAACAGCTGAGAATGAATGAGGAGGAAACAGGAGTCTGAATCCAACTTTCTTTTTCTCATTGGATTCAGGTTTCTTCTCAGGTACAGGTGTATGGAATTCCCAGCATGACCAATGGCTGTCCTGGGTCACTGTGATAGATATCAAATGGGAAAAATCAATGGTAATATTTTGTGTGTGATCTAACAAACAAAGCTTACCTGAAGATCAGAGTGTGCAGCTAAGCCACTAGTTAGCTGTAGAGGCCAGGCAGTGGTGGTGCACACCTTCTATCCCAGGACTCAGGAGGCAGAGGCAGATGGATCTCTGTGAATTCAAGGCCACCCTGGGTTACACTAGATTGATCCAGTCTAAAAGACAAACAGAGCCAGGTGGGAGTGACTCATACTTTAATCCCAGTACTTGGGACCACATTCCTTTAATTCTAGTACTAGGGAAGTGGAGACAGGAACGGATATGGCTGGGCAGAGAGAAGAACATAAGTTGGGTGGAGAAAGGAGCTCATGGCATTCAGTCTGAGAATTAGAGGAGACAGGATCTTTCCCACTTTGATCTGAGGTAAAAGGTCTATTAAATGGCTGTTCCTTTACTTCTCTTATCTTTCAATATTTATCCCAGTATCTGAATCCAGGTTTTTATTATTGAGACCAATTAAAAATCATGTAACAAAAAAAACACATGAAAATCCTTAATGATAAATTATATTTTTTACTTTTCTGTTGTGATGAAAGGCAACTTGTGGATGAAAGGATTTAACTGGGTTTATGCTTCCAGAAACATACAGTCCACCAGTATTGGGAGGCATGGCAGCAAGCAGCAGCCGTGAAGGTAGGAAGAGAAAGCTGATCACTCACATCCTCACATGAAAGCATGAAGGAGAGTGAGCAAGAATGTCACTTAACAGGAGGCTTTTACACTCAAAGCCTCCCCATCCCAGAGAAATACTTCCTCACCAAGGCCAGTCGGCCTAAACTTCCCCAACAGCGCCATCAACTGAGACTAAGGGTTCAAATAGCTGAGGTGATAGAAAACAACCACATTCAAGCCAGTGCAAGAGTCATGAAGAGAATGTCACTTCTTATTAAGACTACTATGAGAAAAGTCGGACATATTAGTGGGTTTCCATTTCTCATGCTGTAAACCAGAATGAAGGGAGGCTTTGGAGGACACCAAGGCTTTTCCTGCTTTCTGTTACCTATGTCAGTGTGCAGCTCTCTACAGGGGTAGAGAGAACAGTTAATAGATTTATGTTTAACTGATAAATAGATGAATCAGAGGCCTAACAATAGTTGAAATTTTGTAATAAATGTTGAGCAAATATTAAAAAATAAATTCATTTTTAGAAAACACTTGTAAAGATTGAAGGATATGCCATTATTTGTAAATGGAGACTGTTCCTGTTTCCTGGCAACCCAGACCCAAATAATTACAGAGACACTATATTAATTACAACATTGTTTGGCCTATTAGCTCAGGCTTCTAATTAACTCTTAAATCTTTCATTAACACATTTTTATTGATCTATGTGTCAACATGAGGCTGTAGACTACTGGTAAGGTTCTGGCATCTTTCTCTTTGGGCACCTACTTGACATCTACCTTGACTCAACCTGCTCTCTTGATATATCTCTGTTTGGATTTCCTGCCTGACTTTACTCTGCTAAGCCATTGATGAGGAAAGCCTTGCAAACCAATAATCTTTAAGAGTTGGAATCTAGTTTAGGCGTGGCTTTCTGGGACTGGGAGATAAAAACCTGTGCACCACCCAGGTGCTCTCTCTGTGTAGTTTCCCCCATGGTCAAGCAGAGCCTGGATCTTCCATGCCTGTGGCATGAGTTTTACCCTTATAGTAAATAAACTATATTTGTCTATCTTTAAGCTAGTCTGGTTATTTCCATATCTAGGTAACAACAACAAGCCATTGGCCAAAACAGCTTTATTCATCAACCAATAAAAGCAACACATATGCAGAAGAACATCCCACATCACCTCCCCTTTTCTGTCTAATTAAAAAGAAAGGTTTTAACGTTAACATAGTAAATTGCATATAAAATCTGGTATCAAGCAAGAATTACAGTTATAATATCTATATCTAATTAATAGTTTATCATAACTAAGGAAAGCTGTTAATTATAATTATCTAGTCTTCAAGCACATCAAAGACCCCAGAAAAATTTAACATTACCTAAGTAAATGGGAAGTTCATTGTAAGCAAGTTACAAAGTTCTAGAAATGACGGAGACATCCTACTGCCTTGACAGTTCACCTAACATTCTTTTATAACATTGGGGCACCCATCTTCAGCCTACAGGCCCATAAATTCTGGCAGACTTTTCAGTGAAGCAGGAAATTTTAAGATCTGTTCTGCCTTGTATTGGCAAAGTTCTTCAGTTGCTTTATTTTGTATTCTGCAGAATGTCTGGCAGTATCTTCTGTGAAACAGCAAACCTGAAGTACTGTCTCGACTACTTTTTGCAAGTTTGGCAGTCATTTTTCTGTGGTCCTGCATGTCCAGTTCATAAAGCATACCATCAAGCAGCCCAGGCAAGAGCAGTCTCTTGCCCAAATGACTAGCCTTGTCACATTAGCAAATTCCATAACAAGTTTCTTCAATGCCCATCAAACCCTTTGAAGTAATTGGTACTGCCAGAAGAAGACATTTTCACTGTTATGAAAAGTCTAAGTTCTTAAAGCGTCTTAAATGCCATATTCTGCAGGACTTTGAAGTATTGAAGACTGTCTATCTGACTGAAATATATCTTTGTACATCATGAAAACCTAACATGACTACAGGTTAATTATCACAGATGACTATCTATGAATGCCTAAGTTTTAATTATACATTACAACTTTGAAAGAGCTGTATAAACAAAATACATTAAACAAGAGCAGAAATACATATACATGGTATAACAATTTTTCATTGTTCATTCAATGGAAGGAAAAATTTCTTTTTTAAAAAATATTTATTTACTTATTATGTATACAATATTTTGTCTACATGTATGCCTGCAGGCCAGAAGAGGGC
>LOJH01045124.1:0-13659 GCA_001685095.1 Ellobius talpinus
ACAGAAAGGGATGGAAAATTCCCCTAGAAATAGATTGCATAATGCTTTATTAACATTGCATTTTCTTAATGCTAATGAGAAAGGAACAACAGCAGGAGAGAGATGTTAGAGAATAGAAAAAACTTCTGAATTAAATTAGCCATTGTATTTCAAGGATATGTTGACCTCAGAATGGAAAACAAGAGATGTGCTATGTTGAGAAAGGGGTTTCACTCTTGTTTTCACAGGAGAAAAAAGCTATGGATATTATCAAAATTAATAAAGATTTAATTTTAAAAGGAGAAACCTCTTGAGAAAGAGAAATGACAGCTTATCCACAGAGGTGACAACCATACTGATGGTAAGGAAATCTTATAAGGGTTGGGGCAGGGCTCTGTCCTTGTCATTGCAGCAAAATACTCATCTTCAAAAAGTCAAGAGGCCCTGGGCATTTAGATACCTAAGAGTGAAAGATAACTATCCAGTCTGAATATCTAGAAAGGATCATTGAGCAAAAAGAAATATGACTTATGAGGACAAGGAACTACAGGGCAAAAATCTTTGAACATATATATTTATCTGTACTAACCAGTAGAATAATAGACTCACAAATAAAAGCTGGCTTTGGAGTTATACAATAGTTATCCTTTTTAAAATCTAAGCATGTTGTTAAAAGAAATATTCAGAGTTTCTGTCCATGGCAGGAGCCATCTGGATTGTGACAGAAAAAAGAAATATTTTAGGAAAAGATTTACTTTTCTTACCTAATTTTGTCTATATCATACCTTTCATTGAATACATGTCTACATGAAATTTCCTATCAACTACTCAGAGACTATTTGTAATTATACCAGACAGTAACATTGAAACTTAACCATCATTTTATTTTTATAGGATCCCATAGAAAGAATATCACCACCATGACAGCTGGAAGTAATTTTAGAAGATGATGGCCTTTCTTCCAACTATGTTTGTCCTCAGGGTTAGGGACATCCATTAAGGTATAGGATTAGGGGCTAGGGTGGAAGTTTTGTAGGCTCACGGATCTCACAAAACAAGACAACAACAAAAAAACCAAAGGATATTGAATGGTGTAATAAGTAGATTAGTGTGATAATAGGCAGATTTGTGTGAGGTGGTCCTTCGGGGTTTCTGCTTCATGAAAGCACCTACCAGAAATTCTGCAGACACAGAAGAAAGTGACTGACAAAGTGCCAATATAGGCAGAATTGTCTTTAAAATTTCCTGCTTCATGTAAAAGTATACCAGATTCTATGGGCCTTTAGGCTGAAGATTAGATGCCCCAATGTTACAGAAGAACTTTGGGTGACTGGCCAGGCAGCAAGATGTCTATGTCAATTCTAGAGTTTTGGAAGTTGCTTACAATGCACTTCCTGTTAACTTAGCTACTATTATATCCTTCTGGAGTCCATCTTTAATGGAGTTGAAGAATAGATAGTTATAGTTTCCCTCAGTTATGATAAAAGATAAAGTAGATATAAATATTAAAAATATAATTCTTGCTTGATAACTATTTTGTTGTATGTAATCTTGCTATGTTAAAGTNCAGCAAGATGTCTATGTCAATTCTAGAGTTTTGGAAGTTGCTTACAATGCACTTCCTGTTAACTTAGCTACTATTATATCCTTCTGGAGTCCATCTTTAATGGAGTTGAAGAATAGATAGTTATAGTTTCCCTCAGTTATGATAAAAGATAAAGTAGATATAAATATTAAAAATATAATTCTTGCTTGATAACTATTTTGTTGTATGTAATCTTGCTATGTTAAAGTTAAAACCTTTTTTTTATTTAGACAGAATAGGGGAGGTGATGTGGGATTTCCCCTTTGTATTCTATGGATACCATTGGTTAATGAAGAAGCTCCTTTGGGTGGGCCTATTGCAGTACAGAATGAGTAGGGCAATGTGGGAATTCCAAGCAGACAGAGGAGGAGAGAATAGTCAGAGTCAAAGAAAAGCTATGTAGCCCCTACAGGAGACAGACGCTGGGCACTATCCAGACAGAGTCTTATTGGTAAGCCACAATTGCATGGTGATACACAGAATAATAGAAATGGGATAACTTAAGATATAAGAGATATCTAGCAATATGCTTTAATGATTGGCTAAGCAGTGTTTTAATTAATACAGTTCCTGTGTGGTTATTTTGGGTCTAGGAAGCCTGTAAATGAACGAGCAGTGTCCAACAATACAGACTGATCAGCATCTCAGCATAGCTTTGCAACTTTAAAGTGAAAGACTACATTGTAGCTTGGATCTTACCTTTGGTGGAATGATAGTTGTACATTTCTGAAGTATATAAAGTTAAAATATAACATGTTTACTCTTTATAAAAGTAAAAACAAGTATAGCAATCCACTTCCCAGGCTTGTTCAAGAAGTCATCAAGAGGTAACAATCAGAAGTCTGAAGTCACTAAGCCACAAAGCTTTATGATTTTTCAAAGGAATAATAATAGGATTATTGTAGTAGTACCATTATGGTGGATTTTATACATGTATACATCATTCAAAGAGATTGATTCACACAACAGACAAATCTTCAATTGACTGTCCTCTGGTCTCACTATGTTTTTGAACAACAGACTTCTTCCATGAGCACCCTGGCTGTGACAATGGTAATTAAATTTGGTGCCCTGCTCTGGCTAACAAGAGCACTGTTGTGTACACATGTGTTCTACTATACTGGAACATGTGGCACATAAAAATCATTCATGTATTTTGTGTGTTGCTTTTTAAAAAATTCTTTATTTTTTTCTATTCCCTTCCTGCTTCCATTATTATGTCCTGGACATTTCAGAATCTCTGTGCATCATGTTTCGCTCACTTGTCCTTGGAACGTTCCTCTGTCTCTGTTTATTGGTTGCTCACTCACCATTTCTTTGTGTCTCCACAAGAAACAAATATAAAGACAAACACTTAACAAGCTTGTGACAAAGCTGTTATCTAATAAATCGCTTTTAGAAGCAGAGTGAAACAAGGAAAGAAAGAAGGAAGGAAAGAAAAAACACTACTATTAGTTTTAGCACTTATAATTCATTTTTTATACTATCAGGGATAGTTGCCAGAGGGAATCAGAATTTTCTTATGGAACATTTCATTCTAATCCCAAAGGTATTGGTGTTCTTTCAAGTTAACTTCAGGGCTGTGCAATCCCTTGATATAATTCTACCTTCTCCTTCATTCCTGACCAACTATCTATCATGCACTTCAGAGAAATCATGAAATCAACAATGTATAGTTGATACTGGTCAATATGGCCACCCACATGAAGTGTCTGCCCCTCACAGACTGTTCAGCATCTTCCAGGAGCCATGTGACTTCTTCAGGGGACAAAGCCTGAGAATAGCACAAACAAGTTCTCTTTTTAGCAAGGCCTATGAAAATTTAACTCATTTCTGGCAAGGCTGATGAGTTTGGTGTATAATTCTGGGTGTGACCCAAGAGCATATGTGTTACCTGCTTTCCTCGCTTTCCTTACACAGATTATTGTTGGTTGCTGTTATTTTTTTGAGCCATAGATAAAATGGCTTTTGTATTAGCAAAACTTTCCCTTGATGTTTCTCCTCTGGGTGAGCCAGAGGAGATGTTGTTGAAAATATACAGTGGATCTAAATTAGCCCCTAATGTCTTTAATGTTTCAGGTATGACCATAAATTCAGGTTTCTCAAGAACAGGATGTTGCCTTTCCAATGTACCTTCTGACTGGCCTAAAAGAGTCACAGAAGTTCATAACAATATTACATATTTGTATAACTGTCCTGGAGAGAATGATTTTAATCACAAGAGTCTGAAAGAAATTCTAAAAGTAGATGATATCAGGAGTTAATTGGAACAGTCTAGGAAGCAGAATCATAAAAACTTACAATGCTCTTATTTCTATAGCTGTGACAACACCATAGGAAGTTGAAACAAAGGGGACATGAGAACAAAAGATGAACAGTGCCAACTATTAAAAATAAGCTTTTAAGTTATATAGTTTATAGGATGATAGGAGAAAATCTTGTATATCCCCTATAGGAGACAAAGTAGTATAGAATAATTCATCCTTGGCTGACTTAATTGTGAGAGTTTAGATTTAACTAGAGGTAAACATTAACCATTGGAGGCAAAACTTTCACTTTGCATAATGCTGTAACCACAAATGCTGCCAACTGGGCACACTGTTCCTCCTGTATGTGTGCCTAGTTAGAAAGCTAACTGTTGCTTGCCACACTGCTTATGCTTCTAATGTCAAGGCTACAAATCAAGTAGATAATGATTATCAGTGGAAAAGCTGAGGGTCGAAAACGAAAGGAGATAGGAAGATAAAGTGGCAGTTATTGTAATTATTATTAAACACTTAAAAAAGCATGGCTGTAAAACTGCTTATACAAACGATTAAAGCTTTATAAGTAAAAATGGCTCAGGCTATCCAGGGTCACTTGTTTAAAACAGGTGGTGAGACTTTTCTTTGTTTCGCCAGCTTCACACATCCATTCCAAGTCACCGGACTTGTTAAGAGCAAGATTCTCAGCAAACGACAACCTATAATATATTTTATTTAATGCCAATACCATCAGCTATGGCAGGAACATATGTAACATAAAAATCTACCACAGTAAGTAATGTCACCAATGCCATGTAGAAGGATGGGGACATTGGCTCAGAAGTGTGTTGAATTAGATTGACAATTTTCCAAACAGAAAGCTCTCTCTTGACCCCAGCTTATAACTGAAATAGAATTTAGAATGCATGATCTCTGTGTTTTGTTCATTTTTTAAAACTTCAAATGGATAACTAATTTAAACTATGCAAACTATATTAGGTTTGGTAAATAATTTATGTTTATTACAATTCAGTTTCAAAGTAGGCTTTCACAGATGATTATTTAACCCTCTTATAACCTCTGTTTCAATCACAGTGTTACTGAGATTTTTATTGCACATCTGAACTTTAGCTTCAGAAACATTTAAAAAAATAATTTCCCAGGCTGTAAACATGACCCGTTTCTAGAAGTTATGGTAGTATGTCAATTTTCAACCCCACAGTAAAATGAACAATGATTGATTCAATATAATAGATGTATATTTACAGTAAAGTTGAGGGGCAGAGTAGACAGACAGAGGCACACGAATAACTCTGTAAAATTTTCTCTACCCTTAATAACAGGCGTAGGTATGGCACAGATTTTACAAATGACAGAACAATGTTTACTTTTTGTTACTGAAGATAATCATTTATATACTAAGATGCAGATTTTTGAGTTATGGGTTCTATGGGATTTATAAAATGAATAATGTTTTAATGAATCTACCATTTTAGTAGCTGACAAAACTATTTGCTTTACCTATAAATTTCTGCTACTCTCACTATTTCTCTTCCCATACTTCTGGAGAACAACAAGCATTGACTTGTCTGAACCCAGAGCATCGAAACATTTGAAATCATAGAGCACATGGTTTTTCAGATTGTTTTTTTTCCCTTAGCAGCATCTAGTTAATGTTCCCCAGGTCTCTTTTGAGACTTGTTGGCTCTTTTCTCTTACTATGTAATATTCTACTATATGAATATTCTATACAATTTTAAAAATATATTAAGTATAACATCTCATATATTTCTGTTTTGCTATATGTAAATGAAGCTGTTATCGTAAGCATATTTTCATGTAGCTAATTTTCATTAGCTCATTTTCATGAGTTCTAACATGATCATCTATCAGATTGTAAAGCAAAATTACATTTAACTTCAGGGTAAATTGCCCAAAACTCCTAGAAAAGACAAGTCTGCATTCCATCCTCAGTGCTGGAATTTAAAGTGCCATTCCTTCTCCTGAGTTTGATGTTGCACTTTATATGTTGAGGTGTTTTAATGACCTGTCCATTTTTCTTGAGTTTTAGCACACCTTTATACTCTGTGCTATCAATTACATATTTGACAAAGATTTTTCCCCTAGAATTTCTTTCTTTTAACAGTGTGTTTATCAGATTATTTCTAGCATCATGTAGCATAGAAAAGATTAAGATCTCAATAGTCTAGTATCAACTTACCATCATTTTTTTTTCCTGGATTTGACATTCTATGGGGCAAATCAGTGTCCTATAACATCAACGTGATCTTGAATGCTATAATTCAGACTTTTTTAGTTTTTTTGTTTTGTATTTAGTCTGACATAGTATTTGTTTGAACACTGCATGCTATCTAAGTGAGCAGCCTTGTATATCCTTAGAGCCAGACTCCCTGAGTCTTAACTTTATACCTCCTACTATCTGGAGGACATGAGGTCAGCTACATAAATTCTGTGCTTTTAGGGACTTTAGAACTAAAGACAGTACTTATAAGAGTAAGATTTTTATGGACAGGTGGAAATGATCCACCAGTGTCATCCTGTGCTTTCCAGAAACTTCCCGTTTCCAAACTTACTTGCAGAATATATACACTGGCTCAGGTACCAACTACCTACAGTAATTTAGAAGGAGGACTTTAATTTTATTTTTCTAATTGCAAACTTGAAGAGTATATTTGTAAAATATTGAGATCAGTCATGTTCAGCTTGACTGCACATTATAATTTCTATTGACATTTTGTTGACTATGAAATCATTCATTTCTCAGACTTAGTTACCTAACTAACTGGCCTAGTGCAGTGAGTGAAAACTGAGTCCTGTGAAGATGGAGAGCTGATCTGGTATTTGGTTTGAGACCTGCCATTTAAGCAAAATAATTGCGCTTGAATCGCACTGTGATGTACCATCATTACTGAACTTTCCTATTAAATTGAATATTATTCACTTTTCAAAAAATGACAGTTATTTTGAAAATCACTTTTATTTCTTTCGGGGGTTTTTTTCCACTCAAATCTAGATCAGACTTAAAAGTTTGCTATTTTAAAAATTCTACTGCTAGATAAAATATCACTACTTTTCATGTAGTTAAAAATCATCATCTATTCTAAGCATTTCCTCATTTTGTTTTTCCCAATTTCTAGAATAAGAATTTTGTTTTTACTGCCTTGTTTTATTTTTCCCATTGCTTTCATCAGTTCTGATGAAGATTACCATAACACATCTTAAATCTGACTAGGTCACAAAATGAAATTTCTTAATTAGGTTCCAAGCCCTGGTCCATCGTGGAAAGTTTTCATAACCTGTCTTCAACTGAAATGATCTTCAACCTTCTCCACTATCTCAACATTTCGAACATTTATCTATATCTCATGTCTTATGACCTTCATTACAAAGAACACGGACACACCGCATCAACACCACCATCACCACCCAAACCAAAAATGACTTTCTTGAATGAGATGCCTTACTTTGCTTTCTTTCTTTCTCTCTCAAAAATCTCTCTTTATCTTTGGTTTACATTTTGTTTTATTCTTATCTCTCAGGAAGACCTGCTCCCTTTCTTCCCAAAGTCCGACCCTAGGTATGTGCTCCTAGTGTCATCTTACCCGTCTCAGGCTCTTATTACACCAATATTTCTCCCTGCCAGCCTCTTTAATCTTCTCTTCTCTCCTCCATCACTCCCCTCTGCCCTCAAATAGGTTTCTCTCTTCCCATGCTTGCACAAAGGAGGCTGCCCCATAAATATTTAATGAAGTGATTGGATTGAACTAAATTCCTCAAGCTCACAGAGCTACTGAGTAGCAGATCCAAAAATTAAAAACCAGGATTTGTGAACTTAGTTCAAAGATAAATGAACATTTCTTAAAGATATATATTTTGAACAATCCTCTATAACCTAAATCTACTGAATATATTGGTTAAAGTGCAAATATTTAATACTCTGAAATATGTTGTTCCTTCATTGGTAAATATTATTGATCCTAATATAATGATATTTGCTCATTAAAATGTTATGCATTATACATGTAAATCACAAGATACAGAATTGGAAACATATTACTCATCTATGCTGGATAAACTAATTTGAAGAGCTTATTTTATTATATAATTTAAATGATGTTATAGGTTAATTTAATACCAAGGACTTTTTATTTATTACAAAATTGATTATTACTTAATAGCTTGCCATGTTTATCTCTTAGATATACTTGAGAAACAGTCACTATTAATTTGAAATCAATTACAGTAGTTGAATAAAGAACCATTATCCTCTTTTCTGTCTAGAAAATAAAGTCCTTGGACAAAAACAATGCATCACTTCTTAGAATTTAAATCTATTCTGAGAAAAATGATGCCAATCACACAAATGCAGAACAAACCTCTGACTAGACATAATTTTATTATATTAATTTATTGATTAACTCTTCTTAGTCTGCTGTAAACGTAACAGGAGCCAGACTATGATTTGCAAAATATATTCCCATGACCTAGCCAGATGCACTGAATTTCAATGTTTTATGAAGGAGCATTTTATTGAACAAGGTTCTCAGCTTCTTAGTTCCTGTTTCGGTGAGGCCAACAGGCTTTATTGCTGAAAATACTTAAGGTAGTTCAGTAAGAAGAAAATTTATAAGAAAGCATTTATTTTGAGTAGACCTATGATCAGATTCTCTGAAAGCAGGAGCTTTGAATTTGAACTTTTAAGAACAATACAGTCAAGTATCCAGATGTAATGAATGCTGTTGAGAATCCCGTCCACCCTTACTTATTTGACTGCCCTTTATTGGTCATTACCTAAAAAACTGTACATACAAAATTTTTAGAATTTTTCTGGAAATTAATCACATGACTTCCTCAATACTTTTAATTTTGGTCACAATTTTATTTTTATGTATACAAAACTTATGGGTTTGCAATGCATATCTTTTATTATATGTATAAAATTTATTAGAATATTTAAGTTAATGTCAAGATTGATGAGAACTCATCCCATGACTTCTCACCTTGCACATATCTGCCCATCTTTAAGCAGGGTTAGTGTCTGCACACTATTATTTTAACCACTGCTCCAGGATAAAGAAGCACAGAAGTTTTGTATGGTGCACATGACTTTGATATTGTAAGTGTATTATGAGACAATGTCTTATACAAGATTGGTAATGGGTCTTAAGTGGGCTTAGGTTCTTGTATGCTACATTAAGTCAGCTCTAATACTTTCATTTTGTTGTGAGGATTAGGATGATTTGTATAGGAAATCCATCAAGAATAGCATTAATTAAACTTTAGCAAAATGCATTATGAGAATCTATATGCATTACATATATCCATATCCCCTTCTATCATTAAGAAAATGATCCTGAATGATATAACTAAATGCAAAATGAAACAGGATGTGTGCTTTAGTTTTATGGGGACATTTATTTCCTCCATCATCAGTGTCACCCAGCTAATGTTTACATCCTGTTCAGAAGGGAGGAAAAGGGCAGGAAAGGACAGCAATGTCATTTACCTTTTATTTCATATTGTGACAACTATTACATATGAGGCTAATGAATTTCAGCATCTCCTAGACAGCACCTTCCAGAAGAAAAAAGAAGAAAAAGAGGAATTGGTGGAGGCCATCTTTAGATCTTCGGAGATTTTTCTGATAGATAACTTTGTCATAATTCTGCCACGTTAAAGATTCCTTTAAACAGAATGGAAATATAACTACCTTCTCATTTAACATGTCATAATCTCTTTATGTAATAAAATATGACAGGACTGGAGAAATAGCTCGACAATTAAGAACACTTGCTGTGCAGTAAAGGGGACTGGAATTCAGATCCCAGTGCCCAGGTGACAAGTGTGGCAGGCACACAGCTGCAGCTCGCTTTAGTTGCTGTTAGATACCACATGCCTTCTCCTGGCCTCCTGGTGAGAAGAAGTGTATGCTCCCACACACCTGTGAACATAAACTCACAGACACAAGCATATAGACAAATAAAACAAATATAGCAAATTATCTTTAGATCAAATTAACAAATTTCAAATTACATACTTCCATTTCCAAATTATAATAATTTAAATTTTAAAGCTGCCTTGACATTTTTCATATGATGAATATTACATACTTATTTCATTTACACTGATTTAGACATGAAGCATTTTGTGAAATAAGAAATATAAATGTTAATTATAACCTTTGTTCTCCACATTTCCCTAACAATGTTCTTATGTTTTCTTTATTTGTTAAACTGGCTTCTCTTTTTCAGGCTTTTCATCTGTGACTAACCTTCATGGGACCTCACTTCTTCCACAAACCTTTCTTATTATTTCTTCTTTGCTCACAAATTTCTTTTACTTTTTGAGAAATTCTATATCTCTAATATTGCTTTCCCTGTTCATTCTATCACTGTAAGATGTACCAGTAAATGATATTATTTTATTTCATTTTTAATAAGTTTGTTTCTCTCTGAAATATGGTGCCCTTGAGACATTTCATTTTGTTTTCTAATCTATTTGTGTTACATAGAATATTAATAGATGGTTTATTTTAGACAGTCAACTATATTACTGAGTAAGTGAATCAGTAAAAGTTTGAAACATAGAGAAATTAAGTTGTCTTATATTGCCTCAAATAACTTTCTGTTCAATGAGCCTGTCAATTGCTAGTTTTAAAAACTATTTGAAAATATTTATTAAAGCTAAGTTCTCTAACCAAAAACAAATAGTAGTATTAATTATTTCTATCAAACTAGGTAAAAGCAATAATATTCCATGAGTTTTCAGATCTGACTAGTATCAATCTTGAAAATACTAATACAATTTTAAGAGAAAAAGGATGTTACTAATTGAAGCAACTGACTAAATTCCCATAGGTTGACCTTATTTATTTTCAGTATCTTATACATAAATTTACAATGATCTGTATGGTAGAACAGAAAAATAATCAAATCACAAAATATGCAGCTAATTTAGGGTATAAAAAGATAATTTGTTTATTTTTAAGCATCATCAATTATAAAGATTGATTTCATTAGACAAATAAAATCAGTGTGATGTAATTGCCTTACCTATATCCAACTTCAAATTTTAAAAAAGCTGTCAAATTTTGCATCTACATATCTTCTCGTGTGATAGGAACATTACAACTACCTACTCTTAAAGATAACATACAGTTTCCTCATTCTCAGAGACCCATTTATGAAACTCCAAGGGAATTATCATTGATTGTGCTGCTCTAATATGAGCTCAAGCAAAAGGACATTATGGACTTAAGAATGGCATGTTTAATAGTCCCTGCTACACTCATGGTAGCTGCTAGTCATCTGTGGCCCCATAGTATTGAACTTTAGTTGTGAAAGAGAAACTGATTTTTAACTGATTAATACTGCTGACTTTATATATAATGGTGGGGTATGTATTCATTTGGCTGTTACAAAGCTTATTGCTCCAGACAGACCTGAAGCAGGCTGAGTGTTTTCTGTTTACAGATCTTTCCTGTAGTCAGGGCATTCTGTATGTGAACATCCTTGGTTTAAATCTAAATATTTGAGCTATGTACATTGATAGGCCCTCAAGGGTACTTGAGTCCTATGGCATATTCCACAGAGGTACATTTCTTATAAAGTTTATATGTGATGGTTAATTTCTTTCAAATCTAACCTTCTTTGATTGTTTAAAAGCTAACATAAAATTCCAGACCTTAAAAAGAGAACCCATTGCAATTGCTTCTGCAATTATTTGGGGGTGTTAGACTACAGAAAGAACCTAGTTCTTATGTGTAAAATGTCTATGTGTATTATGAGAGGCCTAAGTCAATTTGCTCTGCTTTAAACATCAGGTTCTTATTTATCTCAGAACTCTTACTCAAGACACATTACTGTATAATAAATTAAAATACAATAGCTATGAAATAAAATAAAATAATAATATAAAGTAAAATTATTTTTTGAAAAACACATTGAATATAGTACTATAAAATTAACATTCTCATTTCCTGACTGTCTTAAAGATTAAACTGGAATAGACTAAAAGCTTGTGTTATGGGAACAGGTACATAGTAGGCACCCAGGAATACTTGAATTCTTCTTACTTTTATAACTATTATAGCCACTAGTAAGCATTATAGTCATTGCTTAAAAGAATCTTAAGTATTTGTTTCTGGTAAATTCAAGTAACATTGCTGGATGACCAGTACACCCAGAACAGATCTTGCCAAGGAAAACACACAGAGGACAACAATCTAAATCTGTGTTTGTAAAGAACACACAGAGGACAGCAATCCAGAACTGTGCTTGTCAAGAACACACAGAAGAATCTTCACTTTCAGATAAGGAGATAAAAATCTACTAGCTGTCTGCTGAGATGCCACTTCTTGTAGTAGCTGAATTTGTCAAATAAATAACAATCTTTAAATAAAAATTTGTCACCATCAAATGCAAAATTTAACTGATATTACAAAAACAAGAAAATGGAGTCATTTGTTTTCACGTGTCCATATGCAGAAGGTCAGAGAAGAAACTCTAATCTCCCCATTTTGTTTTTCATAAAATATTAAGAGTAAAATGGCGGAGCAATAAAAAGAGAAGACGCTGACCGATGCTAGAAGCTCCTGCTTTGTGTCACTTCTACCTTAACATATTTTTTTGCATGTTCATTTTCTTTGTGTGCTTTTCTTTTCTAAAGAATAAAAGAAAAATCTGCCTCATGAAAATGCAGGAGAGCCATCCCACATAAAGACCATCTTTAAAATGCGCATTATTTATTTGACAGACTGTAATGGCTGTTTCAAGGATATTATGGGCTGTCACGTGAATATGTATTTTAGAGTGAATACTACAGTACAAACACTGTGCTTGCACAATGCACATCAAAAATATAACATAATGAAATGTCTTTTGGATATCAGACCATCTATGATAAGATGTTGAAAACGGGAAACTCAATTGAGCAAAATACGAAAAGATCATATGACCCAAATGAGACATAGGTCAACTTTTTTGGATGGTAAAGTAATATAAAAAGAGAAAGAATAAACCACAGCACAACGTAGTAATGTAATTATATTTGTAACTCTCAATCCTGATATTTTGGAAATTTATATTTAATGAATATGATCTATCATGAGAATCACAGAATTGTGTCACATTTGTAGCATTTTGGGCTAATTGTCAGTCTCAGAATTAAGAACTGATAAATTATATGAATCTTATTTTAGTTTAGAATTAAAAATAATTATGCACTCAATTAAGATGTTTTTTAAAAGATTTTCCCCAACTCCTACGATTTTATGTTAGGTACAGCAGCAGACATGATGTACCAAAAACACAAGTTCTAGCCTGATAACTAAGATCAAGTGGAAGTTGAAGAAGGGTATAATTTACTATAATTATCTAAAAGTAATGAAGGGCTTTAAGAGGCCTATAGGTAAGTTTCTGTTTGTTTTAAAGGAAATACCAAATCTAAGCAATCTGATCTCTCTAAAGCATGATTGAAGGCTTCCATGTTTTGGGCATGTTCCATCAATAATTGTGACTTCAATTTAAAAATCTCTGTTACCCATATTTATATCCCAAAGGTTTAATATATAAATATATATTTATCCATTCTTCAATTGAGGGGCGTTTAGGTTGTTTCCAGGTTCTGGCTATTACAAATAGTGCTGCTATGAACATAGCTGAACAAATGCTTTTATAGTATGATAGGGCGTCTCTTGGATATATTCCCAGGAGAGGTATTGCTGGACCCTGGGGTAGGTTGATCCCGAATTTCCTGAGAAACCGCCAAGGAGATAGACCCAGCTTGTTCCTTGAGCAGCTGAGGAGAGGGCCCCTCAACTGGCCCCATCCT
>LOJH01045125.1:0-13658 GCA_001685095.1 Ellobius talpinus
GACAGAGAGAGTGTCATGTGATTTGATACTCCAAAGGCTAGAACACTGATAGCTGCATTTCCCTCTGGATGACAGAATCAAGGGTTATAGCACTAACTGCCTTGTGGTCACACTTCTAACTCATATTCCAAAAAAACAAGGCAAAAGCCATTCGCTCAGTCCTTTTGTACCCTCATGAACAATGAAGGGGAGGAAGTGGAAGGTGGGTACTCAAACACCAACACCAATGTCTAGCTTCAATTCTAAATATTCTTAAATATTGAGATGTTTTACTGGTTTAAGCTGTTAATTTTCCCACATGACTAGATATAAGAAAAGTCTTTTTAAGTCATTAGTAAATAACTATTCACTCTGGATTCACAAATGTGTTTAAAAAAATAAAACAGAAAAAAGTCATGAGCACAGAAAATTCTGTATCTCTTTCATTAGTATAGAGAGGCTGTGAGGACTATGAGCAAGGCTCCCGAGGAGACTCTCTGGGCTCAAGCTGCAGCTCTACTGTGTATTGATTTAGTACAAAATGGAACCTAGTGAACAGCCAAGCTTGCTGATTCTGTTTCCTCGTGTATAAAGGGAAGACTCAGAGTTTCTTGATCAGATTAGTGGAAAAGTTAGACAGGTTAATTTAATATGCCTGGCATATGGTAGGTACTATATGTGATTGCTGATGTTATTTTCAGTACAAATCAAAGACTTCTTTGTGGGATAAAACAAATAGCCTAAGATAAATTTGACTTTCTTTATGTATTTGTAGGTGTGATCTGCTGTGGAAAACTAGCATAAAAGCAGGAGCAAGGGAACTAATAAACTATATTATTCTCCATCTTCCCCTTTTTCATTACTTGGCATGTCTCAAACACTTATTATTGCACCTTGCAAAGTGAGTCCCTGTAGATGTAAAATAGAATCTTTGGGGAGGAGCTGAAGATAAGGGACTCAATGTAAACACGCTACTGTCACAGGTCTTCTGGCTGAAGAAGGGATGGTATCCAGCAGAAGTTCCAGTGAGAAAGAGAACAATTTCTATCTGAAAGACATTATTATCTGAAGAGAGAGGTTAGGGAAGTTTCACTGAGGATGAGACACTTGCGCTGAGAATTCTGCAAAGTAAGGCAGGCTCCGCTGGGGTCTACGTTGTTCCGAGTCCACCACATTGAATGGACAGCATGGATGCACACACTGGAGACAGAGAGCCTCCTCCACCCCCAGCGACTGAGCACGTACATTCTCCCCAATGTGAGACAACAGAGAAAAGGGGAAAATACTGAGTTTGAAAACACATAAAAGGAAACCAGTCCGAAGTTCAAGAAATGGAGGCAGGGTGGGGTCCCAGCTGGTAGAGGGCTTCCCTAGCAGGCATGAAGCCCTGGGCTTAATCCCAGCACCACACAAACCAGGTGTGCTTCACACACACAGGACGTGGAAGAAAGAAGAATACTGCTCAAGACTACGTAACAGTTCCAAGGTCAACCTGGGACTTGGGCACGTGAGACCCTGAGAAATAGAGAGGGAAGGGAAGAAGGGAAAGAGGGAGGTGAAGAAAAGAACAAAGAAAGAAGAAAGATAGAAAGAAGAGAGCTAAGGAAGGAAGGTAGGAAAGAAACATCAGGGTGATAAGTGGAACCAATGCAGCAGACTCCTGAGAGGGTGTCAGCCCTCCTTAGCAAAACATTAGTGTCCAAGTAGAAAAAAGTTGACAGTGTTTACCTTTTCCAGACAGGGAGCTAAAGCAGACCTCTGCACCAAGCTAGACCCATCTGTGAAACCAGAACTAAACACATTCCACCCACCGCCCAGAGGCTTATCCAAGGAGGCTTGCCCTGTCCCTGGGACTAGTGTGGGGGAAAAATATGAAAAAGAACACATTCATGTGAGGATCCCGTTTGTATTATTCCCAAGACATCAAAATAAAATAGTGTTATTGTGACTAAAATGCGGGTACACAGAAAAATCAACAATGCAAAAAGCAAACAAGGCCAAGGCCATAAACGTGGAGCACATCTCGGATGCACTAGTACTTCCACTATATAAAGCACTACTCCTATCGAGGTGAGGTGTCACATCACTTCACAATGAGATTAAATGAAAATAAGCCCACACATGGATTAGCACACTGACAACCCCCTCCCCAAGGAAAAGTCAGCAAGTGTCACAGATGGAGACTTCACAGCACAAAAGCTAGACATCTTTGACCTCAAAAATGCTTTCAAAACTGTCTTAGAGTTGTATTGCTGTGAAAAGGCACCATGACCACAACAACTCTAATAGAGGAAAACATTTCATTGGGGCTGGCTTACAGTTCAGAGGTTTAGTCCGCTGTCACCTTGGTAGGAAGCATTCCAGCACATAGGAAGACATGGCACTGGAGAGGAGCTGAGAGGTCTACACTGGATCAGTAGGCAGTAGGAAAAGAGAGAGATACTGGGCCTGACTTGAGTGTCTAAAACCTCAAAGCTAGCCTCCAGTGACACACTTCCTCCAACAAGGCCACACCTTGTACAACAAGGCCACATCTCCTAACAGTACCAATCCCTGAGCCTATGGGGGCCATTTTCATTCAAACCACCACAAAAACCAAATGTCTTAATAACAAAGAAGAAAAAGAACCAGCAATACAGAACCAAGGCAAGGATGAAAAACAGCAGCTCGTAGGATAGCACAGCACAGTCCTTGCAAAGGATTGAATGTGAAACATCCTTCACAGGCTCATGTGCTCACCCTGTCTCCAGTAGGTGGTGCTGTTTGGAGAGGTTGTGGAATCTTTGGATGGCAGAGCCTAGCTAGAGAAAATGTGTCNGGGGGATGGGGGTGGAGAATTAAGAGTGTGGGGGTTAAAGTTAAACCTTAAGGATTGTATACATAATCTGATCTAGCCTACCATTCACAATTTACCTTTTCATGCATCTTCTCCATTTCCCCTCAATTCATCCAGGAAGCTGAGGTAGCAGGCTATCAAGTTCAAACCCAGATGGGCATACATATGAGTTCAAAGCAAGCACATGCTACATTGCAAGATCATGTCTCAGAAACATCTTGAAATTTTGGAGAAAATATTTGGATTGATTCTTTAAAGAGGGGCAATATCCAGACTAGGAAGGATGTGATAAGTGCAAAGACTGATTGATGTGATAGCTACATGGTGCTATTTCAGGAAGACTTCCCCCTTGACTCTTTTCTGGATGATGTACTGTCATGTGACTCACCATCATGTGATTTTTGAAGAGGTTGTTATTGAATCAGCATCGTGTTGTTTTTGTGCAACAGATCATAATTTTATAAGCATTATATATATTCTCTTATCCCCACAGTAACTTTGTGGGGTTTTCCTTACTCCATTTTGAGATGATGGAATTTATGAAAAAAGAAGTAATTTTTAAAAAGTCATTAAGGTGGGACAATTCTGTATTCTGTCAATTGTTTTAAATAAAAGCTGGTTGGCCAGTAGCCAGGCAGGAAGTATAGGTGGGACAAACAGACAGGAAGTAGAGGCAGGTCAATGAGAACAGGAGAATTCTGGGAAGGAGTAAGCCCATTCCTCCCCAGTCCTGTCCAGACACTGAAGAAGCAGGATGTGACCTGCCCCCTGAAAAAGGTACTGAGCCATGTNTGTGGGAACTGGGCAGGACAGAAACCCCAACAAGCAGGCCCTCATGTTACAAGTCATGAAGAATAAACACCAGAGACCAAGCTGTGTTCACCATGGTGACAGGTCCACAGTTGCTCCTTCTCACAGGGATGCCCACCTGTCCTGTTCATCTCCAATAGGTCAGGATGATAAAATGTTTTCCTTTCAGGCTTCCTGTCCTGCAAAAGTGACCCAAATTCTACCTTTTGTTTAGAGTACAACTGAAAACCTAGCACTTTGGGACGATGGGTGATCCAAAGCATTGATCCAGAGGCGAGGTCGTCCTTGTTTCTCGTTCCTAGTCCCATGCTAAAAGTTGCTGCCTTGGGACCTAATCCTCATGCCCTTACTCACCCTCTGGCCATAGTCTCCTCCTGGTCAAACTCCTATTTTGTACAAACAAGCATCTAAAGCAGCATAGGAGATTATGTGAGGCTCCAGTAAAGGGTGACACAGAATGAAAAGGAAGCTATAAAAATCAGCTTAACATTCAAGATAAACCTGGCATATGGACTGGAGCCATTACTGGGAGTAATGAGGGTCAGAAAAGAAGTTCATTTCAACTTAAAACGTGTTCAAAGCCTTATGGGAACTGGACAAAGAAGATGGCTTCCAAAAAGAGAAGAATGCATGTAAATTTGAGGACTGATAGGAGCCTTAAAATTCTTGTAATCTGTCCTCCCACCGCCCCCACATCCTGATGGGAAGGAGCCTTTATGAGCAAGGATTCATCCTTGACCATAAGAGGCTTTAGAGGAGCTTGGCCTGAATGATGAAGTCCTTGCTGTCAAGAAATTCTGGGAAAAGAGATCTTGACTCAGGAGAGTTTGGACGAACATAAATCAATGAGCAATGAGCACTTCCTCTCACAGGCAAAGCCAAGCCAGTGTTACAGTTTTATGAAGCATGTCATTCTTGTCCAAGAAACGGTCCATCTTCTTTGTTGACCTTGGAGCTCCAAAGGGAATGGATTGTTCTTTTAAACACTATTATTTAGCTAAACAATTAATATTAATTACAATGTCCCACTCACAATGCATTAGAGTGGTAGGGTTTAATTTGCTTTTTCTTGGTGAGGAAGGTACCTTGTGGTGGTAAACTACTCAATTTTCATTGATTTTTGAATCTTTAGGCTACTAGAACACTGTTGAGATTACTAGTTCGCCCTAAAATACGACCAATCAAATAAGAAAAATACTTTGCCTTCTGCCAAGCACATATAAGTCTAGATGTGGAATTAGGTCAAGTCAATAAAACACTTTTTCACAAGCTTAGCCTAAGAATTGGCAACCTAGAGCCCTGGGACCAGGGCTGTGTGCCATCTGGTTTATGAATGAAATTTTGTTGGAATGAGACCACGCCCATATTTTACATATTTTTCTGTGTGCTGCTGTCCTGCTGAAACAGCAGGTAGCTATAAAAGAGACCAGATGGCAGGCTGCAGATACAACTCATTTGGTAGAGGGCTCATGTGACATGCTTGAAGCCTTATGCTCAGTCCCCAGCATAACAAGCTCAACATGGCAATGCTGTGATGGTGACGACTAAAGGGTCAGAAGGTCACCCTTAAGTGCCCAGTGAGTTCTATGTCGGCCTCACATACACACAATCCCATGTAAAAAAAAAATAAGTTAAAGGAATCAAATGGCTGCCACAGACTACAAAGTTTCTCTGGCCATTCCTTTGTACTCTCAGCTGCCAAATGTAATTAAGAATATATATCAATCTTATCTATTTATCTTTATTGGATGAGCTTTACTGACCACTAGAAGTGATGGGACTGTGGTCAGGGGCAAAGAAATTTAGGGTCTGGCTCTTGCCCACAAGACCAAAAATGCTAGGAACTAAAATGGGTAATTTCAAGGTGTGCCTAAGTACGGAGATGGACATACACATTGACACTAGGAAGACAAACCTGGAGAGCTTTCCAGAAACTAGAAAGAACATTCTTGAGAAACAAGGCCAGAGGGAATTGATCAAAGAAAGATGTGTAGCCTTTTTATTTCATATAATATAATTATAAATATAAAAATTTGCTTGAAAGACATATTTTTATATTAATGATTTCTACCATCAAAGATAAAAGGAGAGAGGAGGAAACTTTTGGGGGCTGATAGATTTACAGCATTGATTATGACTACAGTCTCATAGCCATTGACTTATTTCCACCCTCAGCAAATTGGATAGAAACATTAATTGTGTGCAGCTTTTTGTATGTCAATCATACCTCAGTAAGGTATTTTAAAAAAGAGTAAGAACTAGACCATCAAAGTGCCGCAAGGAAGCCAGGATAACTGAAAGGCCTGTTTTGACAACCAGCAGGCAAGATGTGTCTCTGCTACATTTCTGTTGCGAGACTCTAGCCTGACATCACTGGTGCCTTGGGCTGGAAGGAGCTAGGAGCGTCTCATAGGCTAAATGGTTTGCACAGCTTGATTCGTCAAGTACACACGATTCTGAAAGGTGACAAAGAAGGAAGCAGCTTAGCTTTTATAAAATGAAAGTCTAGGCTTTATGAAACCCTTCTCATTTTTGGAAAAAAAGTTAATATTGTTGATAAATGATGTCACTGGCAAAGACAAAATAAAAATATATGGGTTTTTATTAGTTGTAAAAAAATGTGGACAATATTTAGGCATCTGTATACGTGTGTGTGCATCTTTGTCTACGTGTCTGTTAACGCTGAGGGACACAGATAGTTGGATAAATAAGGGAGAGACGTAGAACGCTACCAAAACAAAAGAAAGAAAAGAACAAAGAGAAGTGTGAGTGGGTAAGACAGGATGTGTCAGAGATCAATTGTCTACCTTCCAGTTTCTGCTAATCTATTTTCAAAAATGATCTTTAAGCCTTTGACATTCCCTTCCCCTCTCCACTGTTAACTGTCTACGGTATGGACCATGTGAGCCTTCCCTCCACCATGATTAAATACTGACGGGCTCAGTCTTCCTGGAGGCCTTGTACTGGTAATCACAACGGCACTGAGCTCATGGGTGCAATGGTCATGCCATGTTCAAAACCATCTTTTTACAATACAGCTCCCCCAATCCTTTGGTTCATCCATTCCTTCTGTTCATCTTCCACAACGTCACCTGATCCTAGGAAGGAGTAATATCAATGAATCCATTTGGGATCATACACTCCACTATCCCCGATTCTTAGCACATCGACCAGTTATGAATCCACATTAACCACTGCTCTCTACAATAAAAAGCCTCTCTAACAAAGGTTGAGGGTAGTGTGAATATGAGAACGTAAATATGAGTGTTGAGGAGCCATGAATTAATGAAGCAAAAATTCCAGTGCCAGGTAGGGGATGCTTCTCTATGAGTTGTTTGTCAAGGAGTCCCCAGATGCTCCCAAAGTAACACTGGCTATTGTCGTTTCTCTTAGTTGCCCATCATAATTAAATAAAAAGACTCTATTTCTGAAAGTGTCGCACTTTGGTCACAGGTTGTGGAGCAATCAAACTGAAACCAAGCCAAAGGCAGCTTGCTTCCTGGATGACTGTCATGGAGCTGCAACATGTCATGCAGGTGGCTAAAGGAGAAAAGTCACTAGCAGCCTCATCCACCTATGCAACCACAATAACAAGCCAGCAAGATGTGCTCACTGGTACAGTAGTGGCAAGGGTGTTTAGGAACAGCCAGCAACTTTCTGATTGGATTTGAGGTTCACTCTACAGGTGGAAACTCATGGGACAAACAATGCGTGCCTCATTCTCACCTGGCAAAGTCTGCTCTAAGGTTTGCTGAGGTTCCCTCCACAGCAGTGTGGAGAAAGAGCCTAGGCTTGAGATTTATCTTGAAGTCAGGTGTTGAGTGCGCTCTAGGGTAAATGGAAGGCAGTCATCTCGAGACATCTGGGAAAGAGTCTGTGGAAGAGGTCTGCCTAGCAGGACGGTGGAACCTGTGAAGAGATGTTGGGAGGTGCTCTGTCACACAGGAAAGCTAAGCAGGGAGCATGAGCAGTCAGTCATCTGTGGCACAGATCTTCACAACCAAGGATTTGGTGCTCCAAACAGGTGAGATAGTGTGACAGCTGTTCCCACAGACCACGCTGTGGAAAGCGCAGAATGCGGAAAAAATGTCTCCTGGGGGCTAGAAACACTCGTTTGCAACAATGCCACTCAAGACTGTGCCTCTCTTTTCATCTTCCCCATTCACCTGAGTCCTCATCTCTAAGCACAAGAAAGAGCAGAAGGTCAGTCAGTGGGAAGGGGAATGGAGGTGAAGAGAGAAGAAGCTGCATACAGTTCCTCTTCCCTCTGCTGACTCCCAAACTTGGCAAACCTGGCCATGGAAAATGGAATTAAGTCTAATCTGGATGAGTGATGAAAGTTTACTATTACTTGGGGCTAGATTTTATTATGGTTTTACCTTAAATTTCCCCCAAATGTCAACACCTCAGGGCTTGGGTGGCAGCCTCAGGTGCTCTGAACCTCTGGGAAGGAGGCCCTAGTGTGAGGACACTGGGTTATTGGAAGGGTTCCCTGGGATGCTGGGACTCTGGTCCCTTCCTCCCATTCTTTGCTTCCCAACTACCATGAAGTGAAGAAGCATCCTCTACCTTGTACACCCTTTGGAACCTTCTGTTCTCACCACACACTTAAAGTGACAGAGCCAAGTGACTGCTGGCCAAAACCTAGAGCCAAACCAGCTTTTTCTTCTTCAAATTGATTGTGTGGAGGATTTTATCAGAGACTGAAAGCAAACTTCTATATTTTATGCCTGTCGGAAAATGGACTCTGTAATACAGATGAATGTCAGATAGGGAGCTTGTAAGGATACAATAATATCTGCTCCTTTGCCTCAAAATAAGTTCTTCCTGTTCAAAAATGGGTTGTACATTGCAAACATATTATTGAGCAATGAATCTTGAGTGGTATATAAACTAAACCTGGAGGAAAAGACCTGAGGAAGAAAGATGATGCCTTAAGGAACATCATTAGCAATCTATTACAGCAGAGAAAGGGCTCCTTGAGGGCTCCTCCCAAGCCTGCCATTGAGCCCATGGTCTAAGGTGTGGATCACAGCATGAGGGCAGGCAGGCAGTGTGCACGCCTAAAACATGGGTGTCCTTGGGCTGTATGTCAAACTGATTTTATATTCATTCATTTGTAGCTCAAATGAAGATAGTAAAATATTTCATCCTTTTATGTATCACAAATTAAATTGAAAGGTCTAGAAACACAATCGAATGGAAGGATAAACAGCAATGGAAGGCAACGAAAGATGAGAGATCTCGGCATCAGCAATGATCCCACTGTGCAGCCACGCTCAAGGACTTTCAGTTTTTGTCTCATTTGTGTTTGTTCTTAAGCTAGGTTCTCAAGATAGGGCCTAGGCCGACTTAGAACTCTGTAGCCCAGGCTGACCTTGAATTTGTGATCCTCCTGCTTCAGCCTCCCAAGTGCTGGAACTACAAGCATGCATCCCAATCCCTTCAGTGCACACCAATCAAGGCTTTTCAGTAGACCCCATGTGTAAAGCATTGGGAACTTGGTGTCGAGCCTTCCCAGGACTTCTATAACAACCGCTGATGGGCTCCTTCTTTCCAGAGATATGTATCTAAAAATGAGACCATTCTTATTTAAGACACAAGGCATTTTTAATAAACTAGAAAATGACATTAACAAATAGATATTGCCCCAAATTTTATACTCACAACAGAAAGATGTCCCTAGTTCCACGTAGTCTGTCACTCTAGCCACTGGCTGGATGTCACTACTTAAATTTAGGTTGATTAAAGTTTTAAGAAGATTAACCATTAGTTTGGAAATAGACACCATATTGGACATCAAACACATAGAGCATCTTCACTATCACAGATAGAAATATGGAAGACTTAAAAAAATAAAATATTATTTGTCATTTTATCCATTAATTGATTTTGGGGTTTTTGTTTGTTTGTTTGGTTGGTTGATTGTTCGTTGGTTGGTTGGTTGCTCTTTTGTTTGTTTGGGTTTTGGTAGTTTGAGACAGGGTTGTGCTGTCTAGCCCAGGATGGCCCAAAATTCCCTATGTAGCACCAGGTGGTCTTAAACTTGCATGGATCTTCCTGCTAGGCATCTTAAGAGCTAGCTTTATGGGCACAGGTCACCAGGCACAGCTCTCTTACTCATTTTAGGGACAGGCTGAGTTCCCTTGCTATTTTATTTTTAAACAGCCTTTTATGGCCAACAGACAAGCAGAAATACAGAGTTGCAGAACTTCCTGGAAGCCTGAGTCGACTCTGGAACGCTGGCAAGCCTTTCTGCTCCCCACTGGGGGATTGTGCCGTTGAGTGACCATGCGCGGGCTGTTTCTGAGAAGCTTTGATGGTCCCTCTGCTAGATACACTGAGCTTCTTTGTATCGCATTCCTTTCCCATGGTCATCGTTCTCACTTCCCTTTTGTGTGAGTCACGCTTTAAGGCATCAGGGCCACATTTTTTTTATGGGTAGATCTGATTGTGAACATGGACAAGGAAGGAACATTCAGGAATATTTGGTGAATTCTATCATCTTAGAGACTAATAACCCAAGATGTTTATACTTATTCTACAGAAGAAAAATCACGACTTTTGACAGCATGCAATTTCAGATCTTGCACACTGCCTTCCTACCACAGAATAAGCTAAATACATCTTTGTCAGACTTTAACTTTTCCTCTAGCTTCTTCCTCCAGGGAGGAAATACATACATACATACATACATACATACATACATACATACATACATACATACATATGACTAGATCACTCAAAATCATTTTCATTTCCCATTGACGATTTCTTGATATCTGAGAAACCTGATCTACTGTTTAGTAGGAAAATGTCATTTAATCTTCTATAATGGGACAAACATCTGCACTTAAAACTATACCTTGTCATCTCAGTGAATCATAAGGATACTGAAAGGACAAGGTCCCTTTACAAGCACTGTGACCACCACCAGAGCAATCCTTCATCTCCATCCTGAGAGCAGCCAATAAGGAAATAAGCTCCTAAGAAAATTAGGTGTGTGTGCTTTCTGTGTTTGTTCAGCCTTACAGCTATATGATTTTGACAACCAGATGTCTAAAGTCTAATACAATAAAGATGTTATTTTCATATTGACAGGATATACATTTTTAACTACTAGGGAACTGTATTAAACAGAAAACGATTCTCAGTCTACCCCTCCAGTCCCAGCCGCTTCCTACAACTGACGAAAGGCTTAGGATGTCCAACTTTGGAGAACTAACTGACAGTCCTGAGTAACTTAAGGAACTTAAAATTGTTTGCTTCTTATGTCTCCTAAGGTCTTCCAAGAATTGTCCCAGACCCTGTCATAATATTAGTTCAAAAGCAGAAACCACACAGAAAACCATCCTTCAGGGAAAGAGGAATGAAGGCAGGCTGGAAATGGATGGTAATGATTCTGAATTTCCAGGAAGAGAGAATTGCAGGAAAGTCTCGATGGGAAAAAGGAAGTGGTAGGAGAGAGCCCAAGACCCATCTGGAAGGGGAACAGAAAACTGCCCAGTGCTTTTCAGGCTTGAATGTGACAGAGGCTGCATGCCACCACCGTGCGGCTGTTGGTTAGAGCTCTACACACACACCTGGCTCCTAAGGGGCGTGAGTGCTACTGCCCTCGGGCCCAGGCTTTGGGTCCAATCCAAATCACCTCAGTTACCACAGCATTAAATAACTCACATTTATTCTGATGGTTCACAAGACTGGCCCTTACATATTCTGTGTGGTTGTTTTAAGTGAATAAAACAGAAATCTATGAAATACTTTGGGTAATCTTAACTATTCTATGAACACATGCCTGAAGAGGCTCCGGGGACTCAACATCACAGCATCTTGCCATTTAATAAATCCCTTTATCAAATTCTGAATATCACCTCAAATCTGTATTTGCTCTTCCCGGGTTATATGAAACTCGATACTTCAGTAATAAAAATGTTCTGTGCCCAAATAAATTTGAAAGTGTTGACTTAAAAACAGTTCCGGGCTGGTGAGATAGCTCAGCAGGTAAAGGCAGTTCAGCTAAACCTGATGACCTGAGGGCCATCCTGGGACCCACATGGTGAAGGGAGAGAACCAGTTCCCCCAAGTTGTCCTCTGACTTCTACAGACACACCGTGCTACGCACATACACACACAAAGACACACACACACACACATCACATACATATGTAATACAAAGGTTCTTAATAAGCTCCTTGGGGTTAGAGAGATGGCCCAACAATTAAGAGAGCATACTGCTGTCACAGAGACCACGTAAAGCTTGCTTACCAGCATGCAGCCCAGTTCTAGAGGGTCTGATGACCTCGGAAGACATCTGCTCCCATGTGTACACCCCTACACGCAGACACACATGCATACACATAATTAAAAATAGAAACTAATCTTTTTAAAGGAATGTTTCCTTTACTACCAGACTCTCTTAACACAAACACATTCGGAATCCTTAAGAGAGTGATCTATGTGGCCAAGAGCTCACGGTTGGGGAGCTCACAGGACCTGGGGGTGAACCTGATAAATGGACATAGTATCAGCTGCCCTCTGAATTTGTATCTATGCAGTCACAAATTAGCTCAGCTCTCGGATCCCATCAAAGAATGTGTGTATGTGTGTGTGTGTGTGTGTGTGTGTGTGCTCACACGTGCGTGTGCACATACATGTGGAGGATAATAGCTGACAAACTCACATCTGGTCAAAGTGCAGACAATAAATAACTGTGGAGTTCCACAGACGGGGCACGTACATCACACTGTCTCTCCAAGGTTCATTGAGGAAGAGGTGGGGAGAAAGACTGTAAAAGTCAGAGATCAGGGCAGACCCGAGCTAAACAGTATCTTCTGGATGTGACAGAAACACTTTATTCATGGATCACAGCAGCTGTGGTTGCCTGTGCAAAATCATGCCAGTCAATATTCCAACACGGAACACGGAGTATTAACAGCCGATGGCTTCTGGGGAAGAGAGAGTCAGTTTTCTTTAAGAACATGGATCCTGTATGTCAGCATGTTCCAGGGCACGGCTCCATACCCAGTAGATGGGAAGTATAAAGTGAACTTAGTGGATTATTAAAATAAACCAAAAGAGGAACACAAAGTTTGGGGGGTTTGGGAAGAGTTGGAAAAGTAGTTGGGGTGAATATGATTAAAACCTTGCACGAAGTTCCCAATGAGTTAATAAAATAAATTTTAAAAAGAAAGAACTGGCCACAGACCCCACACTATAGAAGCCTTCCCACACTGAATATTTTGTTGGTTTTTTAAAAATATTTTATTGAATATTCATAATGCATGTAATGTGTTTCGATCAAATCCACTCCCCTATTCTTTTCCCCTCTAATTCTTCCCCAGATCCCACTGCTTTCCCCTCAGTGGTGCGGTTTAGCATGAACTCACTGAGTTCCTTCGCAGACACTACTTAAATCAGTGTAACCTATAACCAGTACCTAAAAATAAGTCAGTAATAAAGTTCTCAAAGACGGCCAGGGGGCCAGAGCAGAAATGATCACCTTGGTAACAATCAATCACATGGGGTCAAGAGAAAAAGGTTTCCACGAAAAACAATGGAGACAAAAATCGGACTGAAGGTGTTCACAGACAGATTACCAAGCTAGAATGTTCAAAATCAAAGCTGCCACATGACTACCACCTATAAGGAAATGACAGTGACCACAGCTTCCCAGCAGTGCCCCAAGTGCCTCATGATCTCTGCCTTTGAAGGTGAAGATACAGACCAAACAATCCCCACGTGGAGGCCTTGGGAATCTAAATACATAGCCCCCTCTAGGATGACCAGGGGTACGCATCCACCTGTATAAAATGTTTGAAAAATACTTCTTTGATTTTTATTTGGATTGGCTATATTGAAATAACTACTAGATTGGAGGTTTCTCCAACAGCAAATGGACCCAGGAGGTTGATAGGCCACGAGTTCTGGATATGTAGTTAATAATTTCTTCCTTTTAATATAAAATACAACTTTGATTGAGCTTTCTCCTTTTACACAGAGATAGAATGTGTGCCATACAAATTCAGAAAAAAAA
>LOJH01045128.1:0-13658 GCA_001685095.1 Ellobius talpinus
GCGAGTGGGCGGGCGGTGGGTCTGGCCCGGTCGAGCCAATGGGGATTGGAGCCGGGGCTGACACTCGCGCGGGACTCCTCGCAGACAGCACCTTGTACAGCGGCCTGGATGAAGTGGCCGAGGAGCAGACACAGTTATTCCGCTGCCTGGAGCAGGATGTCCCGGTACTGCTACCTCGTCGATTCTCCTGTAACCCTTGGTGGTGGGAGGGGCACCCCAAACTCGGAGTCATCTCCAAGCCAGAGCTCACCCTGCTTTTGTTAGACCCGAACATTGCGAGGACAAAGTCCAGTTTCAGCATTGTCTAACTGGAGCAAGCCTTTTTTCAGAGGTGCACGCGGACTAGCCAGCCCGCTCTAAGTCGGCATTTTTTGAGAGCAGCCCCTTCTGGACTTCTAAGGTCCTTTTCTAGGGGAGAGATAAAAGATCAGCAGCTGTAAGCATCTTTACAGGGCCGAGAGAATCGTTTGTTAGATATTGTTAGGAGAAATACAAAGAGAGAAGAATACAAGTATTTTTGTAAAATGCGGGGGGTAACAAATGGGCTCCTTAATTTGCAAGGTGTGTTGTTCCTCTTTTGATTTCACACTTTCTCACTTTCCTGCCTTCGACTATGCCCATCGCTTAGTTCGACAGCAGCTCTCTGGATGTGGGGATGGATGTCAGCCCCCCTGAGCCCCCCTGGGACCCTCTACCTATCTTCCCAGGTAAGAGACCCTTCCCGCTGCATCCCAGAAACCGTAATTCCCATGTCGTGTGCATACAGTCTACACAGGTGTCTGCACTCTGCTCTCCCATCCCCAGTGTGCGTGCTGTCGGTCCTCACCCTCCCACCCTCCACCCTGCTCAGGTGACTTATTTTCGCAGTGTTGGCTTCGTGCATGCGAGCCGGGCATCTGACCCTGAGCTGTATTCCTGGTCCTTCCTGGTTGTCTCCCAACTCTTTGCCTTCCAGATCTTCAGGTGAAGTCTGAGCCATCCTCTCCCTGCTCGTCCTCCTCCCTCAGCTCAGAGTCTTCGCATCTTTCCATGGAGCCCTCTGGCCAGGTGAGAGAGTCCCCCATGGTTCTCTGTGGCAGGAATTCTGCTCCGTTCGCTTTACTTCTAGGTGCCAAGGTTCTATCTGTGTTCTGTGAGTCACGAAGCAAGTCATGACACCTCGTGTGCTGAACGTCCACTTTGGTGGCGTGGAAGGAGGTGGGGCCTATCGAACATGCAGAGGATGGCAGTAGTGGGGCTTGGGAAAGAATTCTGGTAACACTGTTTTTACCCAGTGTCCAGGGTAATGTGATAGTGGCAGTCTGGAGAGTTTGTTGACTTTCCCGAGAAGGAAATAGAAGAACAGAGAGCCAGGAACATGAATAGAATCTCAGAGCTGATGAGGCCACGGCATGGATAACTGGTGGTTTGGTAGAATCTCAGGACTTTTGGGATAACTGGTGGCTTGGTAGAATCTCAGGACTGTTGGGATAACTGGTGGTTTGGTAGAATCTCAGGACTGTTGAGGCCACGGCATGGATAACTGGTGGTTTGGTAGAATCTCAGGACTGTTGAGACCATGGCACGGATAACTGGTGGTTTGGTAGAATCTCAGGACTGTTGAGACCATGGCACGGATAACTGGTGGTTTGGTAGAATCTCGGGACTTTTGGGATAACTGGTGGTTTTGTAGAATCTCAGGACTGTTAAGGCCACGGCACAGATAACTGGTGGTTTGGTAGAATCTCAGGACTGTTAAGGCCACGGCACGGATAACTGGTGGTTTAGTAGAATCTCAGGACTTTTGGGATAACTGGTGGTTTGGTAGAATCTCAGAACTGTTGAGACCACAGCATGGATAACTGGTGGTTTGGTAGGATCTCAGGACTGTTAAGGCCACGGCATGGATAACTGGAGTTTTGCTAGAATCTCGGGGCTATTGAGGCCACGGCACAAATAACTGGTGGTTTCTGAGCTCAGGCTTTTGTTCTCATGCTGGTTCTCAGAGCCTCTCTAACGTTCTTTCCTTCTGTCTTCCTGCCTCCCTGCCCCACCCTAGCTCTCACAGGTTCCTGGAGTAGGGGAGGTGTTGAACGTGAAGATGGAGTCCTTAGCACCCCCACTCTGCCTGCTTGGGGATGATCCAGCATCCCCGTTTGAAACAGTCCAGATCACCATGGGTTCTGCCTCCGACGACGCCTCAGGTAATCAGCCTGTCACTATGCTACTGGGAGCCAGGTGGTGGTGGGGCACGCCTTTAATCCCAGCACTAAGGAGGCAGAGGTGGGCAGATCTCTGAATTTGAGGGCAACCTGGTCTACAGAGTGAATTCCAGGACATCCAGGGCTACACAGAGAGAAACCCTGTCTCAAAAAGCAACAAAACAAAACAAAAACTGCCACTGGGGAGGGAGGATGGGACTAAAGAGATGGCTCAGGGGTTAAGAGCCCTGGCTGCTCTTCCAGACGACCCAGGTTCAGTTCCCAGCACCCACATGGCAGCTCACAACTGTCTGTAACCCCAGTCCCAGGGGTCCAAGACCTCTTCTGGCCTTCAGGAGTTCCAGTCCCAAGCATGGCTCATAGACATACGTCAAGCAGAACACCTATGCACATTAAACAAAAGAACAGGCACTTGGCCCTGTCAGGGTAGGATGTGTGCACCTGTGTGGACAGGGCCAGGAATGCAGTGGGAGAGTGGATGACGGCCTCGAGAAGGGAAGCTGGGCAGGAGAACTTTAGAGACAAAGTGAGGCAGCCTCGCGGAGCACAGCGCCATGTTTGCTTTCCTCCTTTCTCGTGGCCTGTCTGTCACTGAGCACTCGGTTAATGTGCACATGTGTGTGCTGCTCACCCACCCCAGCACACACCCTGTCCCAGTTACTGTTTCATTGCTGTGCAGACCATGATCGAGCTTCCCTGTGGGGCTTGCTTAGTTTCAGAGGCTTAGTCCCTGATCAGCATGGCGGGAAGCGTGGCGGCAGGCAGGTAGGCAGGGTGCTGAGCGTTCACATCCAATTCACACACTGAAGGCAGAGAGCCTGGGCTAGTTCCCGAGTCCAGAGAAGGGAGAATGACTCTGTCCTTTCCTCTTCGGTAGTTATCTGGTAGCCAGCTCTTCTTCTTTGTTAAGATTTATTTTCTGTGTATGAGCATTTTGCCTGCATATACATCGTGTGTGCCCGCTGCCCCAGAGGTCAGGAGAGGGCGTCAGATCCCCCCAGTTACTGACAGTTGTTAGCCACCATGTGGACTCTGGGAATGGTTCTTTGCAAGAGCGACAGATTCTCTCTACCCCTGAGCGTCTCTCCAGCCCCAGATAGCCAGCTCTTGTGTCTCCTGCCCCCCCCACAGATATCCAGACCAAGGTAGAACCCACCTCTCCATCTTCTTCTGTCAACTCCGAGGCCTCCCTGCTCTCCACAGACTCTCCCAGCCAGGTGCACACAGTCTCCTCTCTTCTGCAGCCTTAGCCCTCCTGCGGGGGTGTGAGATGCTTCCTCTTAACCCCCACTCCATGTGCGACACTCCCAACTAATGTCTCTGGACTGCCCCTGCGTAGGCTTTTATAGGAGAGGAGGTTCTGGAAGTGAAGACAGAGTCCCCATCCCCTCCGGGGTGCCTCCTGTGGGATGTCCCCGCCCCTTCGCTTGAAGCTGTCCAGATCAGCATGGGTCCGTCCCCTGATAGTTCCTCAGGTAATGAGAGCTCCTGACCCGGGGTCCCTGCTGAGAGGCCTTATAGAGCTATAATTCCCTCCTTCCTCTCATCTTCCTACAGGGAAAGCTCCAGCCACTCGGAAGCCTCCACTGCAGCCCAAACCTGTGGTGCTAACCACAGTTCAGGTGCCACCCAGAGCTGGGCCTCCCAGCACTGCTGTCCTTCTGCAGCCCCTCGTCCAGCAGCCCTCAGGTGTGGAAGATGGAGAAGGGGCTGGCAGGGAGGAAGCTCACTGCCACTGAGGTCCCTGGCCCTTTAGTGCTTGGGTGTGAGCGTGGAACACCGGACACTGTCTCCACTCTGACTTACCTCTGCTTCCTTTTCCAGTATCCCCAGTAGTCCTCATCCATGGTGCTATTCGCGTCCAGCCTGAAGGGCCAGCCCCCGCAGTCCCACGCCCCGAGAGGAAGAGCATTGTTCCAGCTCCTATGCCTGGGAACTCCTGCCCCCCCGAGGTGGATGTATGTGTTGAGGGGGGTGGAGAGGCTCTTGAATGGGAGGAAGAAAGAAATCTATCGTGGAAACAGCAGTGTGTCAGAGGGAGTTACCATACGGGATGGAGGGCTGAGACCTGTAGGTGTGCTTTTACAGCAGCAGGAGGCGGTGGACTGAAGTCAAATTGGGGCATCCCGCTTGGTTGTGGGTGCAGGGGCATAGGCAGTTTCCTGGGGGAAAAGCAGGTCACCTGTTCTTAACTACAGCCCAGTTAACGTTAGGCTCGGAACAAGATTGGAAAGAAGGAAAACCCAAAGAAAGGCCTGGCAAGGATGCTGGTCCTACAGTCTCCCTTGTCCCCCATCTGAGGACTTGGGGGAATGTGGCAGTAGATTGTAGGTCAGGACAGCAGGAGAGTAGCCATTTGCACTTTGGGTAATGGGTCCCTGGTGTTGGGGGCATGGTCTCTAACTCATCTCTGACCTTGCTGGTGCCAGGCAAAGCTGCTGAAGCGGCAGCAGCGAATGATCAAGAACAGAGAGTCGGCCTGCCAGTCCCGCCGGAAGAAGAAGGAGTATCTGCAGGGGCTGGAGGCCAGGCTGCAGGCTGTGCTGGCAGACAACCAGCAGCTGCGCAGGGAGAATGCTGCCCTCCGGCGGCGGCTGGAGGCCCTGCTGGCAGAGGTTGGCCTGTGTTGCCCTTGGAAAGAGAAGGGTGGGAATGGCAGGCCCTCTTGGTAACCCCGCCCCCTCCGTGTCTGCCCTGCAGAACAGTGAGCTCAAGCTGGGGTCTGGGAACAGGAAAGCTGTCTGTATCATGGTCTTCCTTCTCTTCATCGCCTTCAGCTTTGGACCCGTGAGGTGAGACCACTGCCCTGTTGTGAGCAGTGTGGGCCTGGGCCACGGGCTCACTGATGCAACATTTTGGGCACCCTTAGCCCTGACGGTGTGCCCGTCAGTCTCTGACTGTTTACCTGTTCTCCTGCAGATGGCTCCAGGGGGAGCGGGGGGGGGCTCAGTTGATGAAGTGCTTAGCATGCGAGCATGAGGGCCTGTTTGACCCCCTGAACCCACATTCTGAAAAGAGCTGGCTGTGGCAGCGGGCACTTATACACCAACAGGAAGGCAGAGGCAGGCAGGGCCCAGTGCTTGGTGAGCTCCAGGCCCGTGACAGACAGTGACTCTAAAATAAGATAAAAAGGTGGATTGTACTGAGGAATGGGAGCCAGGGTTGATCTTTGACTTCTGTGTGCACATGTACATGGACACATAAACCCTTGCTCCAACCCCCTCTCCCCCCACAGTGACTTATGGGCTCCCCTTGCCCCCAGCACGCACCCACCCTAGTGACTTCAAGCTCTCTTGGTGCTAGGCATTAGAATGCTCGCTCGCTCTCCTTTTCCTATCTCCTGGACCTGTGAGGCGGGCAATCCTCCCACTCCCATCTCACGGCCAGGGCCTCACTCTTGTGGAGCAGGTGACACCTGTGCCAGCGTGACTGCAGAGTCCTGACTCTTACTAAAGACACCAAGAAAGCCAGAATGCTTCACCGTCCTGCCTCCCTCCCCACAGCATCAGTGAGCCACCTCCAGCTCCCATGCGTCCTCGGATGAGCAGGGAGGAACCTCGCCCCCAGAGACACCTGCTGGAGTTCTCCGAACAAGGGTTGGCTGATGGTGTTGAACCCCTCCAGGAAACTGCCGAGGGCCCCGAGGAACGGCAGCCCAGCCCTGCAGGCAGACCCAGCTTCAGGTGAGAAGCAAAGAGCCCTCTCTGTTAGGGATGAGAGCTAGTCTCCGTAAAACCTGCCTTCGCACAGCACAGAGCCAAAATTGCTGTCACCCAGGGGACCTTGCCAGCGTCCTGTGCCAAGTAGTCTCTGGCTACTACCTCCTCTGCTTTCCTTCAGAAATCTGACAGCTTTCCCTGGTGGGGCCAAGGAGCTACTACTGAGAGACCTGGATCAGCTCTTCCTCGCCTCTGACTGCCGCCACTTCAACCGGACCGAGTCCCTGAGGTGTGTAGTCTGCCCTTGGAAGCCCCGCACATAACCCTGCTATCCTGTATGGCACCTGCCTTAGAAGTGATGGCCTGTCTCCCTAGGCTTGCTGATGAGCTGAGCGGCTGGGTCCAGCGTCACCAGAGAGGCCGACGGAAGATACCTCAGAGGGTCCAGGAGAGACAGGTAGGAGTCCTTGGTTCTGGGTCATGGAAGGAGAGACGAAGACAAGAGCTAAGTGTCCTGGGGATTGCAGGGCGTTGTGGGGCCCGTGGGGGAGTGGGTGTGAGATGGCGCCAGCTTCCAGGGACCGCCTGTCTCTCTCCCTCCTCCCTTTACCCTCTTCAAATCTTTAGATACTTCTCCTTCCAGAAGTCTCAGCTACGGAGAAGGTCACCTCCAGTGAAACCAGTCCCCACCCAACCTCCCGGACCTCCTGAGAGGTGAGTAATGGGTACGTGTTTACTAAGTGAAGTCACTAGAAAGAGCCCCAAGGGATGTCACTAACATTGTCTCCAGCAGGAGTCTGTCCTTCCAGCAAGGCCTTTGTTTCTTTCCTCTCCACGGGCCTCCTAAGTCTGTCCTCACCTACCTAGGGACCCTGTGGGCCAGCTGCAGCTCTACCGCCACCCAGGCCACTCGCAGCCTGAGTTTCTAGATGCAATCGACCGGCGGGAGGACACCTTCTATGTTGTCTCCTTCCGAAGGGTGAGCTCCCCTCCCTCCTGCTTCCTCCTGTCTGGCTACCTGTCACCCTGGCAGTGTGTCCCCGGCATAATCTTAGAGGGAAGGTAAAGAGTAGAGCTGGGGAACCTGTTCCTGTGTCTTCTTCAGCCACCCAGCATGCTCCTTCTGCTCCTAGGACCACCTGCTGCTCCCAGCCATCAGCCACAATAAGACGTCCAGGCCCAAGATGTCCCTGGTGATGCCAGCCATGGCTCCCAATGGTAACTCTTCCCTCTGGCTATGGGGAGGGATCCGAAATCTGAGGAAGTTTTTGCAGAGATCCAGCAGGGGGAGCTAAGGGAGAAGGTGAGATTAGGGCCTGTCCAGAGGCTCAGAGGTGGAGAGAGGCTAGGAACCAAAGAGAAAATAAAATGCAGAGTTGTGTGCCTGAAATCTTAGCATTGAGGTGTCAGGAGTAGAAGGTGGGAGGATAGGGTGAGTCTGGGTTACATAATGAGACCTTCTGAGCCAGACCAAAAGCTGCATCCATAGGTGGCTGGGGGGCTGGAAGCCTGCCGGATCGCTCACTTTCTCATCTTTCCTCTCTGACATTGTCTCCTGTGTGACCCTCACTCACCATTGTCATTTATTTTCCATCCCCACCCGTGGCCCTGCCTCTCTGCCCTTCCTTTTCTTCATAACCTACTAATCCCCCCCATCTCACCCCATTCACCACTGGTCCCTCCCCTTCCACAGAGACTGTTTCAGGCCGGAGCCCCCCAGGGGACTATGAGGAGATGATGCAGATCGAGTGTGAGGTCATGGACACCAGGGTGATTCACATCAAGACCTCCACGGTGCCCCCCTCGCTCCGGAAGCAGCCGTCCCCAACCCCAGGCAATACCACAGGTGGCCCTTTACCAGCTTCTGCAACCAGTCAGGCTTCCCACCAGCCCCTCTACCTCAACCACCCCTGACCTCTGCAGCTCACACTGGCTTAGAACTGGTTTGGGGGGAACCTGATCCCGGGACTTGGGGCAGTTGGTAAGGGAAAGCAGGGTGTGGGGAGTAAGCACTTAATGGGAGGAGGGCAGGTGTTCACCTCTCCTCACCTCTTTTCAGAATATAGGGCTCCTCTCGTTCCTGCAAACCTCCAGTCCCCCTCTTTCCCCAAGGGCACTGCCTAAGGTTCAGGTTAGGGCTGAGTAGCTGCCATAGCCTCTTTGTTCTTTCGTTTTCCAATTCGGGAGTAGACATGGGACTTTGGTCCCCAGGTGGGACAAGGGATGTTCTTGGGTGGTGGAAGTCGGTTTGCGTGTGTGTGTATCTTTTTTTATTATTATTAAATAAAACTCGGAGGGAGTTAAGGAATGGTGACTGCCTTTCCAGCATGCGACTCCTGTAGGACCAGCATCAAAGAATCATGCACTACAGAGGTCACTGGTGGCGGAGTGGAGTGGATTCAGACCTCGTGTCATCCCCTGCCCCACCCCGCAACTCCTAGGGTATATCTGTTTCTAGCAATGATGTCTGTGGCGTTGGCGTGACAGCCGATATACAGATCACCAGAATGTGTCTGAGTAAACAGGAAAGACAGGGGGCCCCACGCCCTTCAGGGCGCACAGCAGCTCCAGTCCTTGTTCTACCACAGGTCCCCCCTGCTTTCCAGGATGAGCTGTCCACACAAACAACAGGCATGGGGGCCAGAGGGCCTGGAGCCCAGGAAGGCGGGATCACAGTGGAGGGGCCTGGTAGGGAGAAGGGGGCACATCATGGGACATCCTCTTGGCCCTGAACTGAGGGAGACAGACCTGAGGGAGGGTCCAGATGGAGAATACAGGAGTGGGTAGGCAGAAAGGCTGTGTGCTCTGAGCGGAAGGAAGGGATCAGATGAGGGGGCCAGTCTGCCTGGCTGCCGGGTCCCCTGCAGTTGCTCCCACCCAGCAGCGCCTTGGCCTGACCCTACAGGAATGGCCTGGGTCAGCTGGAGGGTGTGAGCTGGACCTGGGCTCCAGGCCCAGATGACTGGACAGGGGCTGCCTGGCTTTAAGCCTAGCCCTGAAGGAGGGAGGAAGAGCCTCACGTGTCCAGCCAGGCTCTCCTTGCTCCTTTTACCCACCCCTACTGTGTTTGGAGTGAAAACAGACTAGGGAACTATGGCAACCTGGAACTAGGGCTCCCAGGAACTCAGCCTTTCCTCCCTCCAGAGGGCAACCCTGGTCCACAGCCACTTCGTGATCCAGGATCCCTTGAGCACCTTATCCAGGCTGTAAGGGAAACAGATGACCTGGTCCTGGGCCCCTTCGTGGGCTTTGAATTAGCTGATGGCCCTTTGTGAGCTGTGACCTGCCTCCCTGCTTTTCAAGGGGGTGCTGCGGAACCTGGCACTTGTGCTGGGGGTAGGCACTGCCTCAGTCCTGGGTCTGCTGCTTGCACCCGGGCGGGAAGATGCTCCAAGCCTGGGGTGCTCCACCCGAGACCTCTCTCTCGAGTGGTGGGAGACTGGGTCCCTCAGACTCGTCCTGGGAGGCCCAGGAGAGTGGGAGACTGGGTTGCAGGACAGCAGGTGGGAACGGGCGCAGCTGCTGCCCTGCAGGCCAGTGTGAGCTTCCTTCTGCCCACCTGGGCTCTCCGAAGCCACTTGACCACTGTCGCTCTGGACCTAAAGCAGGACTTTGATGTCGAAGGCTCACTGCTTCCCGTTCTGCTCTTTGCTAGCCGGTCCTTCTTCGCAATCTTCACCCCCGTCTGTCATCCCGCACCGCCATCTCTTACTTTCTCCCGTGCCTTCCTTCCTCCTCTGCCCCACTGAAGTGTTCTGTTTGACTCCTTAGCCCGCCTCGGTTTCCTCAGTTCCTCTGCCTCCTTGTCTTGCCCCATTGTCTTCACATCGCCACTGCTGGCCCTGTCCAGCTGCCCCCTTTTGTGACCTCTCTTCCTGTCCTCTCCTAGGCGCTCAGCACTCCTTGTCCTGTCCCCATTCCGTCACTTCTCCCTCCATGCTTTCCTTCCTCTGCTCTTCACTCCAAGCTCGGTGAAGTGAAGTCCTGGCTGCAGGGGCCAGGACTGGGGAGCCTAGTGTTTGCCTCATCATTCTGCTATGGCTTCTGGATACAGCACATCTGGATTCCGGGGCCCAGATGTGTGGTTGCCACAGCGACCTCAGTCCCTCTGGTAAATACAGGCGCCCACCCGCTCCAGAGCAGAGAGCAAAACAATTGTGTGACTTTCTTTTGTCACGAGATAGCAATGTCCTCCCTCCTCCCGTCTCTCCACACCCGTGTCTCCAGGCAGGGAGAAGGCTCCAGACCCTTGCTCTCTGGCTTTGTACTTCTCCCAACCTCTGGAGCTCTTTTCTTCCCGGGTTGCCTATCCTCGCCCTGTACCACTCAGCTTTCCACCGTGCATGGTGACCACCCCCATCTCAGGCAGTTTCTTCTCATTGAGTCTGAATAGTGAGAGGGCAAAAGAAGACCTTTCAAAAGTCCAAGTTCTTCACCATTCCTTCTCAAAACCTTGAAGAAGCCATTTGATTCGTTGCCATTGTCAGTCTTTCGGCTCCCCAGAGCTGCTGGGGTGAGGGAAGAGGGTAGGCTCTGGAAAAGGGCGCTGACTCCATCACTAGCAAAGCCGAGCAACACCCACGAGCCCCCTCTCTCCTAAGCCATTAAGCACGCAGGGAAGCCCCCACTGCTCAGCTGCTGTGTACAGAAGCCAGGTTGTGTTTCCTGCCCTTGCCTCTCTGGGACACTTCCTCGGGTCACCTCGGGCCTCTCTTCACTCCTCTCTTTGCCTTCAGGCTCTGCCCTCAGTCGCCCTTTCTTCTTCTCTCTCCTCTTCTCCGACTTTGGACTTTGAGGGTCATTCAAGGACATGGGGCTCAGAGCCAAAGACCCCTGGACTCAGGATCCTGGGAACAGCTAACACAGGCTTGTTCTAGACAGTACCATGACCTTGCGGGCCCAGCAGGACACCTTATTGGAGCCATTCCAGCTCTGGCTCTTGGCTTCCCTGGCTCTCTCCTCCTGTCCCCAGGGTTCAGAGTTGACCTTCACTCCTAACTGTGAAAGAACAGACTTCCCAGGAGCCTGGGATCCAGGAGGAAGTGGTTCTAGACAACCATGATTTCAAACCTGCAGCTGTATCTGCCTCCAGTCCCTTCCCCAGATACCCTGGAAGCTCATAAACTGGAGCCCTGCCTTCCTGTGCTAAGATCCCAGCATCCAGCCCCCAAGCCATCGTCTCCTGGCCCCTGGCCACCTACATGGTCAACTGTACTCATGGGGACCCTACTTCCCAAATAATAAAGGTGTGACAAGGCCAGGCAACCCTACTCCTAAATAATAGAGGTGTGGAGCAGGACCTAGGGAAGACATGGGCCTTTGCTTGCGCTTAACTCCAAAATTCAGTGCTATAAAGAGCTCAACTGCTACCTGTTCTCTTCATAACACAATTTGAAGACCCCCTCATCTTTTCATCCGCTGCTCCCCACTTCCTTGGGAGACCTAAGGACCATCACCTACTCATGTCTCTGGGGGACTCTGGCCAAGGCAGAGGAAGGAAGCTAAGACCAGCTCTATATACAGACTGACTTCATCTTCCCATCAAAGCCAGGAGAAAAACACACACCCTGGCACAGGGACACACGGGTCGGGTCCACCCATGAGGGAGCTCATGTGTACTGCTACTCTCAGCCACATGGGGCTGGTGGCAGTGGCCACAGGCACATGCTGTGCCAACCTGCTTCCTCTCAGGCATACCTGTGACTGGAGGTGTGACTTGTGATGCAGACAACTGTGCCACAGCCTGCATACGACACCAGATGCAAGTGGACCCCTTCAAGTCCCCTCGCCATCACCTGACCTGGCTGAGGTGTGTGTGCGCCTTCATGATAAAGTTGCAGTGGAGTAGAGACACCTCTGTCCTCAGCATAGAACCTGGGGCAAGGGGTGGGGGGTTCCCTCAGATAGTCCTCTGGGGAAAATCTATATCAGCACCTTGTTGGGGAAGCCTTTGGCTAAACACCACCTGTCAGTTGCCGGCTCTGGCTGCTTGCTTGACCCTGTACCAACCTCTCGACCTTCTACCCTTCCCTCCTGATCTCCACACGCCCCCAACTACTGCTTTCCCAAGTTGGATGTCCTGGTGTTCAGCCAAGCCTTTGCCCAGCCAGTGCCCAAGTCTCACTTGCTATTCCTCTAGGAATTTGCTGAGTTGGGGCAGTGAAAACAGGGCAGAAATGCCGAGCTGGGAATCAGAGAGGGGCTGGGCAGAATGGGTAGCAAAGGGCTGCTCGTCCAAGCCAGTGGAGGAAGCAGGAGAGGGGAGGAGGGATTACAGGAAGGAGTGAGGGGTGCAGTCAGGAGCCCCAGGAATGGGACAAGGAACCCCAGGAATGATCTTACATTGGAGAGGTTCAGGCTTGAGTGTGTGTGGTTGCCTCTCATCCCCACCTCTGCTCCCTGCACAGCACAACCAAAGGGGAGTTTAGGGATGAATAAAGGGGTGCTGAGCAACAAATGGGGTGAGATCCAGCTCATAGCAGCAGCTAGGAAAGAGGGGAAGGGAGCTTGGTGATGGGGTGGAGATGGGCCATGAGGAATGGTGCTGGCAGAGGGAAATGGGCTAAGGGAAGGGGCCAAAGGTGGGGAGACAATAATGGAGAATGCCAGGTAGAATGCCAGGTTGCTCAGAAACTGCAGTGGGGAGAAGGTTAAAAGTGAAGTAGGAAAGGGCATGGGGGGAAATAGGGGACAGAGGGGTTGAGATGAGGGTACAGGGGAGATGACTCTGGTCCTGGACAGGGAGAGGGCTGGTGGGAGGGGCCGGAGGGATAGGAAGAGCTGCCCTATCTCCGCTCCCCTCCCTGACCTCATGCTGTCCCTCCCCTTCTCCTCCCCCTGCTCACTGCGGGCTCCCTGCTTTTCTGTCACCGCTGTGAGATCCACAGTCCTGGTACTGGCTCTGCTGCAAGGGACAAGGGAAGGGTCCCCCCAAGAGTCCAGGGCTGCTGAGGGCTACTTACCCTGCCTGAGACACTTCCTTTATTGGGGTCGGGACTGAGCAGGTTCAGAGGTGTAGCAACCACCACAAGCCACCAAGCTCCCCAGGTAAGTAACAGAGCTCTGGGAAGACCAGAGGAGTGGTGAGTGGTGAAGGGTTTCCCTCTGAGCTGCTCCACAGTCAGTCGCAAGAGTTGCAGGAGTGCCTGCCAGAACAGGGGCTTTCTGCTCAGCTCAGAGAAAATGCAGGCAGACTCTGGAGGAGTGTTCAGGAGGCTAAGGCAGAATGCGGTGTGTGTTGCACGCACCAAGGTTTGGAGGGGATGCCGGTACCTGAGAGGGCCTGGGAACTGTGGGACTCCCGGAGTCAGGAGGGTACAGTTGATGAGGAGGCAGGGGCAGCAAGGAGGACCAGGCTGGGCTGAGCTGTACAGCTGCACACCGGGAGGAAAGCAAGCACTGTAGGTTTTGAATGCTGGAGCTGGAGTTGCTGAGCCTGGTGTTGGGATGGGGCAGAGGAAGCTATGCAGAATGTGAATTCTTCAAGTAACTACTCAGGAGTAACAGGGGCTGAGAACAAGGTCTGGGGAGGTGCAGGGCTTTCAGAAGTGCTGAAATGGGACAGAGAGGACTCGTGGGCATGGGAAGGGCTCAGAGCTTGCAGAGACTATCCCAGTAACTTGTTCTTGGCGAGTTCTCTGCACCCATGACTCACGGTTCAGCGAGCCTGCAGAGGCTGAGTGATGTCCCCACAAGGCACAGGACTGTGTCTTCATTGGGTCCCCCTTCCAGACTCCCTGCTTCTGTGTGCCTGAGTCTTCCCACCCACTCCCCAATACACGTGACAGGCCTCGGGTGG
>LOJH01045129.1:1915-12212 GCA_001685095.1 Ellobius talpinus
TCTCCTGGTCATTAGTGGGAAGAAAGACCTTAAAGGAGACTCTGTGACATCCCTTTTCTTTTCTACTCCTGGCAATGAGGTGACAGGCCATGAAACCACACCTGTGACCCTGCGAGCCCCAACAACCCCTTTCTCCCGAGAAGCTGATCATCTCAGGTGCTTGTTACCTTGACTGACTGACTAGAGCTCATTCTCTCATGGCCACCACAGCAGGGGTGAGCTAACCGGCAGCCTCCTGGCCAAATCAGATCAGTACTATTTATATAAAGCTCCTGTGCTGAGAAACGGCTTCACACTTTTTAATTACTGAAAAGCATAAGAAAGGATATAGTATCGCATGCCACATGAAAGTCATGTACAGTTCAGATGGTAGTATCTGCAACTAAAGATCTTTAGCACATGGCCTCAGTTGGGCATGGCACACAGCCTGCATTTACTATCGGTGCTTTCATGGGAAAAACCACTCAAATATCTTCATGGCAAATGATACTGCATAAGATTATAACAAAAAGTATTCCGCCATTTTTATATGGTGGCATGAGTGGCTGTGACCTAGATCTCAAGGGAGAAGTCACTTCAATTAAAAACTTAGAGCTGTTTCCCCAAGCAATCTGAGCGTGTTGAAGGAGAGACAGTAATGGGAAGCAGTGGTTCATCCCACCTGTGGAAACAGTAACAAGAGAACACAGGAATTGTCCTAAGCCATGAAAACCCCACAGAAAAGCATGAAGTAGAATGTTAAACACATGTTTTTAAATGTTGGTTAGTATGTGTGTGCAGATGCTATGCACATGCCTGCACATGTGTGTGCAGATGCTATGCACATGCCTGCACATGTGTGTGCAGATGCTATGCACATGCCTGCACATGTGTGGAGCCTAGAGGTCACCCTCCTGTGCCCCTCAGGAGTGGTTTGTTTTGTTTTGTGAAACAGGGTCTCTCACTGGTGTTGAGTTCACCAATTTGGCTAGGCTTCCCATACCATGTTTTTTCTTTTGGTCCACGAACCATCTTCCAAATCATGACACAGACTTACAGCTTTGAGTGCTCAGCCTAGCTTAGCCATTTTTCTAGCCAGCTCTTCTAACTTAAATTAACCTGTTTTTCTTTATCTGGCTTTAACCTTGGGGCTTTTTACCTTTTCTTACTTTCTTGCTATCTTTGCATCTAGCTGGCTGTTGGTTGCCTGGCTTCTGGCCCCAGGGGTTCCCTAATTCTCTTCCTTCTCTTGTTCTCTTCTCCCCTCTCTTGAGCCTAGGTTTCACCTCCTCCTCATTCACTCTGCAATTTTCCCTGCTTATCCTTTCTCTACTTAGCTATTGGCCATTCAGCTCTTTATTAGATCAGTCATGTACCAATTAAGCACACATGTAGCATAAAAACACAAATGTAACACATCTTTGTCTTGTCAAGATAATATTTTACAATGCTCACTGATGAGCCTGAGAGATCCCACCATCTCCATCCTTCCCCCACCCCAAATACTGGGACTATATGTGGGCCACTATGCCTGTATTTTCCATGTGGTAAGCACTTGACAGACACACTGCCTCACTAGCCCTGACTGTAATGATCTGTTCTGTCCCTTTAAGAGACAAGCCATGCCCACTCCCTCCCTACTGCCAAGGCAAGCTGATCTTCAGCTTCCAGCCTAAAGGCAGTTTCTGTCTCTCCCTTCTCCCCACTTCCCTTCCCCCTCTCTCTGCCTCTCTCTCTGCTCTTCCCTCTTCTCCCCTTCCATAATCCTCTATATAAATATTCAACTTCACTCTGCACAGTGTGCCTATCTGTCTGTCTCTCACCTGCCATGTGGTTCCCTGCTGAGGACCAGCCACCTTCGGAGACCTGCGGCGTGGTCTCATGGTGTGCCCATCCACCTGTCTCTCCTCATGGGACTCGCTGCCCCTCGTGGCCCACTGCAACCCCTCGGGGAACTGTGTCATCCCTGCCTGGGAGTGGGTGCTCTCGGGACTGCTGCCCACTACCTGCCACCACTTTGGAGACCTGCAGCGTGGTCTCATGACCCGCTGCCTGCTGCAGCCACTCTGGGTTCCACAGCATTTTATTTTTACCATAACACTGACTAAGCAAATCTACAGGCTGCATCAAAAAATGTATCTGAGAAGAAAGCAGTAACAAACCCTGCCAAGTGTGAACTTTCAGAGTTATTTTTCAAAGTTACAAAACTAAAGCAAAAGTCATCTTGACTAGGTTTCCCAATGCCCAACTATGGGAAAAATGGAAGCAGTTAGCAGCCTATTTTATATTCAAGTATCATAACAAAATGGAAAAAATCCAAGCAGGTCCAAAGAAAACTCTCCTTGAATGACTGAGAGGAAAGCTGGGCGTGGTGTGCTCCTCCTCATGTGGGGCCTGCAGTGCTGCTTCAGATAGGCTGTCAGCCCCACTCTCTGAAATGGCACCACGAAGTCTCGCGCTCACGGCCCTCTGTGCTACCCTCACGGTAATTTTCTCAACTGTATTTGTACCAACTATCTCATGTCACAATCAAATGTGCTGTGTTTAAGATATAATTAAATTAAAACACAATGAGACTGAAGGGACTAAATTAAATTTGGTATTCAAATGTGGTGCTCAGTCCAGTGAGGCCATTTCTGCAGCAGCTGCACTCAGAGGGCCAGGTCCTTCCTGTATCCTCCATCTCCATCTGCCACAGGATGACGAGACTGAGGCACGAATCTGTAGCTCGTCTCTATCCATCTGCCTGCACTGAGGCAGCTGACCCATTCCATGCTTAACTCTCGACATCTGAGAAGCAATGAGGTGAAAGGCGCCTTCAGGCAAAGTGGCAGGGACGCCAGCAATGGATGATACCTTCACACAGCCTAGTATTTGCTGACGTTCAAAAATGGCAACTGTTGCATTATTTTTTAGTTCTCAAAATAGTACTTCCTGAGAATTTATTTATTTTTTTATTGCTTTTTAGCAATAGCTGAGCTCCAAGAGGCTAATCCCTAAGGGACTGACTGAACTCTACTGGGTAATTTTTAATTCATTCTGTGTCTCCATTTCTTTATGGCTCCATAGAGATCAGGTGATCAGGGCATTAGCTGTGTGGGTGGCACAGAACTCTGCTAAAACACAGGCCTCTGTCACACAGCTCTATTCTGTGGGCTCATCTTCCTCCAACAAATGTAAAGATGCCCTGCTTCAAACAGAGCAGAAGGCTGTGCTTCCAGCAAAGACTGGGCAAAAATAATGAGGAAGTGGGGGTGGAAGAGAAAGTTCTGGGAACAAAGATAGTATTAAACTCACCAAATAGTTATTGAACACATTCTAAACCTATATAAACACAAAGACAGACAGAAAAACATGCATATACACACACACTGTCCAATTTTTGTACCTATATTTATAAAAAATAAATCTTTCTTATAGATTCCATGGAGTAACAAAAATTGATACAAATGAAATAAGTATGCTCATTAAAACGTATCATTTTTAATGCCTATTTCAAATATAGGTAAGATATAAAGCAACTATACCTCTACACACATGCATGAACACACATACATATATGCCTTCACACATTTGGACACATAAATGGCAAGAATGTGAACTGATATCCTTGCTATATGTATTACATGCAAGTCAAATAGGACTCAACGGCCCAGTCTCTAAGTATTTGCCAATAATTAATAAATAAAAACCCATCCACAAGTTAAACGTGAATATTCTTAAGTTTCTTCATAGTACTCCTAAACTGGGACACACGCCAATACCCACCAGAACATACATAGACATAATGTAGTGTTGGCAGAATTAATTTATCTGTGGCTGTAACTACAATGGTGTCAGCTGTGTGTTGCCTATTGGCTGGAAGTATCATACAGTCCCTGGCTTTGCTAAGACCCTCAACTAGAAAAAGTGTCCTTCATCAAGCCAGTGGAGACTGACTGCCAAGTCAGCCTTCTGTCATGTGGTCAAGGAAAGTCTCAGACAACAGTGAGGGATCCACAGGTGCCTCCCCACTTAGAGTGGAGCCAAAGGCCCTATCCATACTCAAAGAGGAGATGCTTCACAAAAACAGAGATGGCAGGATATGGGAGGTTACTGTGACTGTGTCACCTTTGAATACATCCATGTCACATCCCATCTGATGAGGAGAAAGACATTTCAGGAGATGGAGGAAATAATAATTCCACTTGTGCCTTAATGCCAAGAGTCCAGGATGTGACTGTTATGTGCACACTTAACCAGCTCAAACTTGTGGCTATTTCAACCATGCCCTGGAATTGTTCTTTCATATCTTAGAAGATAGACAAACATAAGTGATGGATAGAGCCAGCAATGAATTCCTATTTATTCTTGTAAGTTAAACAAACTTAAAAAATTCCACTTGTCAATGGTAGAGAGGAATGGATTCACACCTTCATCTCACATCACAAGATCACAAACCAAGTGTCAGCTCCAAGGAGAAAGAAACATAGCAGGCAATGACACAGCTACTGCTGATGACATCATGGGCCTGAGCAAGCACGTGCATTTGTGGTGCTGAGCAGAGGTTGCTGTGTGAGTCAACCATGGCTTAAACAGAACATTTTAGCTGGTTTTGAATATTCCCAAAGAGCTGGAATAATTCTATGCCATATAAGACATAATTTGGTACAACTTAATAAGACATAACATTTTCCCCCTCGAGACATGGTTTCTCTGTAGCTCTGGCTGTCTGGGAACTTGCTCTGTAGGCCAGGCTGGCTTTGAACTCAGACCTGCCTGCCTCTGCCTCCAGAGTGCTGGGATTAAAGGCACGCATGTACCACCACTACCCAGCAAGACAAAACTTCTTACACTAAGTTGTATTTCACCTATCAAAAGTCAAGTGTCTTTGGGAGCTGGAGAGATGGCTCAGATGTTAAGAGCACTGTCTGCTCTTGCAGAGGACCTGGGTTTGAGTCTCAGCAGTCACTCAGTGGTTCATTGCTACCTGTGACTCCTGTTCCAGGAGATCCAGTGCCCTCTTCCAACCTCCATAGGGACTAGGCACACATAGAATTAACAGAAATACATGCAAGGCAGAAAATACATATAATAAAAGTAAAATAGATTAGAAGAAAAGTCAAGTGTCTCCAACCTAATGGTCATGGTGTGTTTTTCCCTCTCAGGGGGAACTGTGAGGGACAATCTTTTTAAAAAATCTGCTTTATTGCAGGTGAACAGATTCTTGGTCTGGCTGAACATTCTGCCGAGTATTGGAATAAGCAATCACTGTCATTGTTCCCTGAGTGCCTACCCAGGGTGTGATTCTGCCTAATGCATCAAATGTTGAACAATATGTTTATTCCTTCAGAATTTCCAGAGACCAAACTTCTCCTCGCCCACCGGATGCCTTCAATTACATCACGAAGTGCTGACAGCGTTTCTGAAGGCATATGCCAGGTATGCTAGGATTTAAATGGCAGTGATTGCTTTTCTGCCCTGCCATACTGAGTTTAAACAATGAAGACAAACAAGGGCTTACAGAGACAGACAGATGCACGTGATGCACTCTTCATGGGTTTAATTTAGGAGAACCCCATGATTACCACCATCTGTTCTAGCTGTCAACCAGAAATATCCTGGCTGTTGTGGAGAGGGAAACTCCTTGAAGCTCTCCAGCCACTGCCACTGTATCTAAGAACACTAGCATTCAGGACCATTATTATCTCAGCTGGCTTGGTGATCTGGCTTTCCATTGGTCTCTACTTATTAAGCAAGATAAATTTATTAGATTTCTAGATTGGACAGACACCATCATTATGTAAACATTATTGCTTAGTTTTCAAATCTTTCTGAAGGGCACCTCACATCTGATATGAACAAGCTACTTTGCATCCCCCACCTAAAAGGCTAAAGTTGAGTTTAGCTTGATCATCTCCTGGTGTAGGAGGTCCTTCTGTCTATGTGTAGCTTTTATTGGATAATGAATAAAGAACTGCTTTGAGCCTATGGCAGGGGCAGAACAGAACTAGGCGGGGAAAGCTAGACTGAATGCTGGGAGAAAGAGGGCGGAGTCAGAGAGGAGCCATGGAGCCACCAGAGACAGATACTGGGAACTTTAGCTGGTAAGCCACAACCACATGGCGCTACACAGATTAATAGAAATGGGTTAAATTAATATGTAAGAGTCAGACAATAAGAAGCTAGAGCTAATGGGCCAAGCAGTGACTTAATACAGTTTCTGTGTGTTTATTTCAGGTCTAAGCCAACCGGCAGCCGGGAACCAACAAGTGGCCCTACTCCAACAATCTCCTTTTGCTTTTCAGAAAGGGAAAGGGAGAGATCACACAGCAGATGGTTGAAACCACATAAGCAATTATATTGTATTCAATTTTCTGTTGCTCCAACATTATTTACTGCCCATGAGTATGTTTTGGTCTGGGGACAGTGTTTTGTTCACTGGCTGGAAGCTAGACGTTTTGCAGTGGTGGAGGTGACAGCTTTAGATGGTCTTGTAGGACTTCAGTGTGCAGCTGCCTAGATAAGGATTTGGCAACTGTGAGGAAAATGACTTGTCAGAAGAGGGAAGAGCAATGAGCTTGTTTGGGAGCACCGAAACAGGCACTGAATGTACCATGAGCGGCTTCAGCCTGCTTGTCCCCAGAGACACTGCATACTTACAAAGACACTTAATCTATATTTCTGAGGGTATGGATTCAAATCTTGCTTTACTGCTTAGTGCTTTAGATTCTGGAACATGTAAGACCTTTTTTAAACTAATGAAGGCAGGAGACTTCAGGCCACAGAAGAATCAGTTTGTTCTCTGAATATTACGGTGACAAGAACATTAAAAAACAACAACAACAACAAAACATTGTCCAGTTTAATATGAATGGAGCATTAGCTCCAGTCTGCAATGTTCTTCTGATCATTTGAATTTCAAATGTTTCTTCTTCCTCCACTGCCTCTTCCTTCTCTTGCCCTCTCTTTTCTCTTTCTCATCTTGTTTTTTTTTTTGGCATCTTTCATCTTGCGAATCATTTTTATGGTTAAGGCTCACTCACCTCTAAAATCGTTCTGGCATGTTTATTTATGGTCTAATTAGAAACAAGAGGAAGAGTGTCAATTTTTGATTAAAAAAATAAATTTGGACTTTCTCTGGACTGGTTTCATTGGCTGAGGGTCACGACAAAAGTGTTTTAAATGGCTTGTGCTCCTCTATAAGAATTTACTCAAGATATGATTCTGCTCTTCAGTCTCCTTTGAGTTCAACACTGAATCTAATGAAGTCAAACACACACACACATACACACACATGTATATATGTTTCTACTGACAGATCAGAGTTTAAGGAGTGCAATACAGAGACTAAGGCAGATCCCATGTAGACAGGCTGTGATTAGTTAATTTCTTACCTAAATAATTCATTTCACTTTACCAATTACATCTCTTCCATGAAAGATTATGGAAGCAAGAATTTAAAATTGAAAAATAGTTTCCTACAGAGAAGCAATAATTTTTCTTAAAATTATTTATACTTTTAAGAGTTTTTTTTCTTTTTGGATATTTCATCACAAAGAAACGACAAATGTTTTACAGGACCTTACTAATTACATTGACTTGAACACTGCACAGTCTCTATCTCTATTGAATCTGTACATTGTACTCCATAAAATATATGTTGTTTATTCACAGATACTTCCATCTGCAGCCACTGAAGTTTCCTATTTAAGGAATGTGGTGGAAACTTAAATTCTTAACTTAAATTTGCTCCAGTGAAACTGATGGCCAGGGGCTACTGATTCACAAATTCCAACATTTCCTGATTTTCAGGTTTAAGTCTGCATATAACAGTGTTTCACTTTAGAAAGTGCATCTCAGCCTCAGCACCAGCCCTGCACCTCTGCATGTTCAGCACCAGCCCTGCAGCTCTCCATGCTCAGCACCAGCCCTGCATTGCTGCATGCTCAGCACCAGCCCTGCAGCTCTCCATGTTCAGTACCAGCCCTGCACCTTTGCATGCTTCAGTACCAGCCCTGCAGCTCTCCATGCTCAGCACCAGCCCTGCAGCTCTGCATGCTCAGCACCAGCCCTGCAGCTCTCACATGCTCAGTACCAGCCCTGCAGCTCTCACATGCTCAGTACCAGCCCTGCAGCTCTCACATGCTCAGCATCTTTGATTTGAAACATGACATTCAGAAATTTAGTCACAGAAGTAACTGTATGGTGATGTTATTTAGAAATCAAAAGACAGAGGGAAACCCAGAGTGTTTCTTGCCTCAGATTATGCTCTGGTTTAAGAAAATGTTTCTCCAAACCATCCTGCTTACCTGTAGTTAATTAATTCAAATCCTATCCCCCACTGCATTGCTTAAGGCCAAGAAAGACAATAACATTTTCTTTAGACCTCATAAAAGCTTCCCTAGGTTTTACAACAAGGCCACCTTTGCAGACACATTCCCAGGGTCTCAAATTGTCTCCCTGCTATCTCAGAATGATGGTGTGAGGTACAGCTATCTTGAACATTCATTATGGCAGTCACAATTAACTCATGGACAGCTCAGGAGATAATGGCTCAGTTGGTAAAGTGCTTGCCTTGTAGCTATGAGGACCTGAACTCAACCCACAGAAACCAGTAAAAAGAATTTAAATGGTAGGCATGGTGGATCAATGTGCACATAATCCCAACTCTGGAAAGGAAAAAGGTTCCCAGATGCTTGCTGGCCAGCCAGCCTAGTATTTTTGATGAGTTCTAGGTCACTAGGCATCCTGGTATCAAAGAAAAAAGTTGATGGGACTTGACAGACAATGTCCAAAAATGTCCAAAGTTGTCCTCTGGCCTCCAAATACATTCATGCATATACATGAACCTGCACATACTACCGTCAACACAAGGAAAAAAACCAATAAATAATGCATTGGAAATATGCATTTGTGATATAAGTTACTCAACTCTAGGATTTCTGTTTTGCTGGTGGGGGTAAGATGGAGAAGTTACCGTTAAGTATAAAGAGTAGCGTTGCTGTGCGGAATTCCACATTATCCTCTTCGGAAGAATGAGGGCATGCACAGTGGGAGCTGGTAAACCCAAACTGTGACCCCCTTCATCTTCACATGGAATCACAAAGCCAGACCTGTCTCAGCCTTTCCTTTGAATGTGAGAGGATGATCCAGTGGGAGCCCAGAGACCTGACAGCTGATGACCTGACAGTCATTGGGGTGAGAAAATTAGCATAAACTTCTCGGAGCTGAGCACTGGGGCATTTTCAGAGGCAGAAATATCTGTTCACAGCTCAGCAACCCGTGACAGCACCGCTTGATCAGAACAAGGTCAAGTAAAGGATACAGGGGGACATGGCCCTGAAGTTTAAGAGCTCAGGAAACAGCAATCTGTCTAGAAGCGCAAGAACATGTTTGCGAACAACGAGGAGACTTCCTATTTCACATCTCAAAAGAAAGTTCTTATTCTCCAGACCCTGTCACCAAATGCCTCATAATTCTAGACCCTCTTCTCTGGACCCAAGCCAGTGCCCTATTTGTATGGCTGTAGCCCTGTTGACTACGTCATGGCTATCAAACCCATTATCTCAAGCAGATGTAAATATCCACGGGGGATGCTTCAAAAGAAAGAAAGGAAGGAAGGGACGGAGGGAGGGAGGGAGGGAGGAAGGAAGGAAGGAAAAAGGGAACCTTAGCATCTCCTGCTCCAGCTCCAACTCCAGCTCTGGCTCCTAGTGGGGGCTCAGAACATCTGTCAGCTAGTCTCCACAACCTCAGCCCATTTCCTTGCTGCCCACTGCATATAAACCCTCAGTCCCAGCCAAAAGAAATCACAACAACTGTAGGAATACTCTAATCTTGCTGGAATACTCCCCTACACTCAGGGAATCCTTTGACTTAACAGTGCCTTGGGAAGAATTCCATGATATCACCATGTTTACAGGGCCAAGATGAAATTTTATCAAAATTCTGCTCAGTGGAAAACACACCTCATGCCTTCCATCACATATTTCTCTCTCGTTCTGTTACTGCCTGTTGTGAATACATACATTCCAATGTCCAGGTTGTCCCTTTCAGCTGCTGCTGGAAGTTTCCTGCCAAGTGCACCACCTACCACCCTCCCCAGCTACCTGAATTGATGGAACACAAGTTTGCTTGCCTTCACCCGAATGTGTAGAATGGTGGCTACCATCTTATGTGCCAATTACAACTTGGTGACCAGACAGTTCCTAGGGGAGACAGCAATAGGAAGGATACCAGATTTGGAGTACCAATTTCTGAGGTCAAGATTCAGTCCTTGAGGGCTGGCTCAGAGGTTAAGAGCATTGCCTGCTCTTCCAAAGGTCCTGAGTTCAAT
>LOJH01045130.1:0-13658 GCA_001685095.1 Ellobius talpinus
GGACTTCCCACAGGGCAGGGAACCCTGACTGCTCTTTGGACGGGAAAGGGAGGGGGAGGTGGGATGGGGGAGAGGAGAGCAGCAGAGGGAGGAGAGGGCAGCAGTGGGTGAGGACATCAGAGGGAGGGGCACAAGAGGTAGAGTGGTTGAAATGCCAGGACAGGAACCAATAGGCAAGAAACAGGAAAAGAAGGCTCCTCTGAACTGGAGACAGGAGCATGCTGGTAAATGTGACAACGGAGTGACTCTTGCCAGCAGAACTGAACAGCAGATGTATTTCTGCAATTTCTTCTTTAACCAGAAAGATATAAAGTTTATAGAATGTCTTGATTACTTGATTCAATATAACTAAGCTTATTTGTATTTTTATATTACCGCCTGTGATTTTTAATTTGCCAATCTCTAAAACTTTAGTTTTCTTTCATCTTTAAGAAAAGTACATACGGATGTCCCCATCATGGTCTTGACCCCCTTGCTCATATTATCCCTCCTCCCTCTCTTGGACTGGACTCTGGGAGCATGGCCCAGTGCTAACTGTAGATCTCTGTATCTGCTTCCATCAGTTGCTGGATGAAGGTTCTATGATGACAATTAAGGTAGTCATCAATCAATCTGATTACAGGGGAAGGCCAGTTCAGGCACCCTCTCCACTACTGCTTAGGGTCTTAGCTTGTGAATTCCTAGGGATTTCCTTGGTGTCAGGTTTCATGGAAGCCCTATAATGTCTCCCACAATCAAGATATCTCTTTCCCAGATCTTCTCTGTCCTTTCCCATCTTGACCATCCCATTTTCTCAGGTTATCCTCCTTCCTCCACTCCTCCCCTCTCCCTCCCCTTCCACCCTGCCATCTCCCTCCCCACCCCAAGCTCCCAATTTCTCAGGAGATCTTATCTTCTTCCCCTTCTTGGGGGAATCCATGTATGTCTCTCCTCTCTTAGGGTTCTCCCTGTTACCTAGCTTCTCTGGGCCGTGGACTATAGGCTGGTTATCCTTTGCTTTATATCTAATATCCACTTATGAATCAGTACATACCGTGTTTGTCTTTCTGGGTCTTGGTCACCTTACTCAGGATGTTTTTTTTTNCTATTATGAATAATGCTGCTATGAACATGGTTGAGCAAATGTCCTTGTGGTATGTGTGCATCCTTTGGGTATATGCCCTGAGCTAGTAAGAACTCACTGACTCTGGACTGAGAACAGGATAGAAGAGGGAACCTCTGCATGGGACAAATCTAGGTGCTCTGAACGTGGGTGACAGTTGTGTGGCTTGGGCAGTCTGTGGGGCCACCAGCAGTGGGACCAGGATTTATCCCTAGTGCTTGAACTGGCTTTTTGGAACCCACTCTTTTTGGAGGGATACCTTCTTCAGCCTAAATACAGGGGGGAAGGCCTTGGTCCTGCCTCAAAGTGATGTGTCAGACTTTGTTAACTACCCATGGGAAGCCTTAGCCTCTCTGAGGAGTGAATGGGGTGGTGGGGTAGGAGGAAGGTAGGGGAGCAGGAGGAAGAGAAGGAGTGTGAACTGGGATAGGTATGTAAAATGAGAAAAGATCATTTAAAAAATAAATTAATAACAATACATAAAAAGAAAAGTACATATACTTTTACCTTTTGTAAAAATGTCCATTACAAAAATGTCCCTTTATGCTGTTTGCTCTCCACGGGGATGCTGGCAGGTTCATGAGAAAGAGAACTACATGTATAGCTTTTGAGTAAAGATTTGGGGCAGCTTAACTCTTTTCTGTTCATTAGAAACTTTATGACAGGGGCTAGAGAGATGGTTCAGAGGTTAAGAGTACTGGCTGCTCTTCCAGATGTCCCGAGTTCAATTCCCAGCAACCACATGGTATCTCACAACCATCTGTAATGAGATCTGGTGCCCTCTTCTGGCGTGCAGGCAAACATACAAGCAGAACACTGTATACATCATAAATAAATAAACCTAAATAAATAATCTATATGATATCGAGCACAGTTATCACTGAGTCTGTATTTTCTTGTTACAATAACGGGCTAACCACAGCATCCCGCTGCAGCTGTTTTATTAAATGGGAAAGGCAAGTGCTGAGCACAAAGCCTGATAAACTATAAAGAAAATATCCGTCTGTCTGTCTGATGCACAATTACAATTTGGTTCCCCCTTTGGCCACCTATATAAAAAGCACTTGGCAGATTTTTAACTAATTTTAAACTAATTCAACTACTTAATTGTTTAACAAATATTTTTGAATGCATACTATGTGCCAGGCATTGATTTATGAGCAGCTAGACTCAGGGCGGTGAAAAGGAGGTCACTATCCGGCTTCACAGAGCTTACATTCGAATGGAGAACACAGGCAGACATAAGCACTGTGATAGAAAATAAGGAATGGATGGCTAGATATGCAGGTAGATTTAGACGGATGGGACTGTCCAAAGGGGGTGGTTAGGAAAGGCCTCCCCAATGAAATGACATTCAAAAGGACCTAGATGCAGTAAAGAAGTCAGCCATTTGGCAATCTTGGGAAAGAATGTTCCAGGCAAAAGAAACAGCAGATGCAAACGCCACGTGAGTCCAGATGAGCTGACAGGCTCACACTAAACAAGCTGGCCCTGTGGACAGAGAACAGTGAACACGGTAAAGAGGAGCGGCAAGAACTGACCATGCTCTGGACAACACAGGAAGGACCTGACACTTTATTCTGAGCATTTGGGGGAAGAGTCAAGAGGTTTTTGACCAGGGCATTAACATGTTCCAGCCTACATTTTGGAGAGTCACTGCAGCAAGTCTATAATGCTTGGCTGAGTGAGGGGAACTGACCTGCAGAGACAGGCAGGGTTCAGGTGAGAGGTGAGGGTGAGCTTGCCTTGATGTGGAATGGGACAGAAGCAGGAAACACAAGCAAGGATTGGAGACATATCACAGAGTGAGTCAAGAGGATCAGCTGATGGATTTGTCTGTGATGGAGGAAGAGGCATAAGATCCACAAAGGAATGGAGAAAGACAAGGTCACCATGCCCAGGTAGCAAGATAAACTGTGTCTAGTGTGCTCTCTGGGGAAAAGAGCAGAGAAGCAGTGTGGGTGCCAGCGCCAAGCTCTTGTTTCTCTTTCCACCCACTTCCTCTACTGCACTACCCTCTCTTTGACCTCACTCCCAACCTCAGTGCTCGAGCTGCACCTGAAGACCCATCAGCAGCCAACAGAACACTCAGGCAAGTCCTCAGTAGAGTGATCCCATTTAAAGAACCACCAATAAATGTCCCCTAAAGTGAGCATAGTCCAATTCAAAATAGACATTAGGTGGTTCTCAAAGTTAACATGATGGTTTAACAACCAAGTGTAACGGGCAGGCTGGTCATGATGCCTCTTGCAGGAAGCTCTCAGACATGAGACATGAGACATGAGATGGCCAACTTGAGTCTCCAACTGCTTACATAACTCAAAAACCAGGGCTACCACCAGGGTTACCTCAGGGTGAGAAGGAGTTAGGGTGGGGCCAGAGGAGGAGTGCCTAAGGGTCAAATATCATCAATCCCCAGGGGTCCAGAAAGTTTTATTTAAAAAAAATTGGAAGTTTAACTTTCTACTATTTAAGATTTGAAACAGTTACTTAGGTCACTTGAAATGTAACCCTAAGCAAGTTACTGGGTTTCTTCACCTTCACGTCATTGTCTGTGAGGTGTAAATGATTATTACATAGACCACTTGCCACCAATTACATTTCTTTGATAGCTTACCCTCTTCTGGGTGTTTTCTTACTTGTAGGATTTTAAGAACTCTATTTTGAGCTAACACTTGGTAGGAGCATAATTTCTAAGGGCAAGCAAAAAAGTAGGCAGTACTGTAGATAAAGGAGAAGGCCATGCAAGCAGAATACCTGTGTTGGGGACAGTCTAGACTCACAGGCCAGTCTCTAGACGGCAAGAGGGCTGGAAAGATGGCTACTGCTAAGGTGGTTGCTAGGGAGATCCTAGAAGATGCTGCAGTTTCGGTTTCGGATTTCCTGCTCCACTACATGCTGATCACATATGAATGTCTGGTCCTCAAGCATGCCAGGTAAATTAACACAAGTCCTATTTACGTGGCAGCCTGGGAGGTTGCATGTCATAGAAACTTAGGAGAAACATAAGGTTTTTTTTCTAATCCAAGTGGGAGGGGACCTCTTACCTACAAACTACCAAACATATTTTAGGGACCTTCTTTCAGAGAACAAATTGTCCTGATGACAAGTTTGCCATATCCTAGCACTGAGCAGCCTGTGTGCTCCTCATGCCCCAGACACAGCCCATCACTTCCTACACCATTCTCAGAGAAGAGCCAGCTCTCTCTGTTCAGTCCCTTCCTCGCAGAGCCCTTTGGGCCATAAGGAAAACTAGCACTGAGTACATTGGACGCCAACAGCAGACACCCAGCATGGTCTCTCAGTTCCAGTCAGGATTCTCACCCACATATGTGAAACGTATGCTTCCTAAAATTAAAGTCGTTAGAAACAGCAACTTTAGCCACAGTATCTGGGATTCTTTCTCCATTCTCTCAGATCAAGATGGCACCGGAATACTTTGCCACTTTTCACACCAAGAGTATCACCCACTGCCCTCCAATCCTGTGCCTCTGCTAGGCACAGGCTCAAAGAGCCTCCTCTGCAGGACTTCACCTCTGGTCTTGCTCACACCCCTCTGCTTCTATCCCTTCTAGGCAAGCAGCATCCTCTACTTACTTTCTGGAATATCACAGAATATAACCCTAGTTCTTAATACATCTTTGTTGTCTACTGAAGGATTTCAGTAAAGAGAGAAACAGATTATCAAGATAGAAGGACAAAAAATATTTTAGTAACTTCTCTATGAATGCTGTATTTCCTGGACAAAAGAAAAAAAACACAGAAAGAGAAACTGAAACAGGATTTTATAGTTGAGAAACACTGAAGAGAGCTATTTGGTCATGGCAGCATAAGTCTACAGTCTCAGCCACAAAGGAGGCTGAGGTAGTAGGATCACAAGCTCAAGGCCAGCCTGCCTGTCTTAAAAACAGAAATAAAAGGGCCAGCAAAACAGCTTAGACGTACAAAACTTGTCTAAAACACACAAGGCCTTAGGTTCAACCCCTAGTTTTAGAAAGAAAGGGGAAAGTGGGGGAAATGCTTTAGAGAAGTTAAGATCATTTGTAGTTGAACAAATGTGGGAGAGTAAATAGTGGTCAGAAATGCAGAGCTCACATACAACAGCATCAGCAGAAAGATAACCAAGAGCCACTCTGGGGTCCCCTTACCAGGCAGGCTCTGAGAACACACATACCAACCAAACTTCCCTCGAGGGTGACAGCCTGGAGCAGTTCCTAGAAGGCAACCCAAAAGGATTCCTTCATCATTGGGCTTTTTCTGTTAATAGGGATGTCACTTGCCAAACTGGTAGCCTCTAATGAACTAAGTCACTTCGTCCAGGTCTGTGTCAAGCCCTTAGTCTTAGAGATCTCCTGAGACAAAGTCAAGTCAAGTGGTGGTGAAAATGAAGGCAGCACCGACCTCCTGTGACTAAGGATGATCCTTGTCACTGAGAAGGAAACACCAGGTGGACTTTTATCCCAAAGTAAGGTACTTCCAAAACCTCAGATCTTCATCCATCTTCTGCCTGCTAATGATGACCAGCTCTAAGGGCTTCTCCCAGTTTGGGATGTATCTTCCAAACTGGTGCAGATCATTCCCTGGAGAATACCTTTCCCAAACAGTGTCTAAGGCATGAACTGACACTATGCCTCCTTTGTCACTCACTGCTAGACACAGTAGTCAGCTAATTAAGTCCAACTGTCAAAGGACAAGCAGTATACTCCTGGAAAAGTCCCCCAAAGTTTTTCTTTCCTTTTTCAAATTTAGATGACTCCAAATATTTTCTTTTGATATCCATCAGTCAGAGGTATTCAAGTAAATCGCTGTAATTTAGGGCCACGGCTTCTATCTTACAGGCAGCGACCTCTCCCAAAATAATTAGGTGCTCGTCAGTGATAAGGGCTTCAGGATGCTTCTATAGCTTACCTAAAAATACTCATATGTTTGTAAAACCTCACTGCAGAAAAAAAGAACACAGCTCTAGAGGGAAGTGATTTCTAAATTTAAAAAGCTACACCAAGTTATACATTACCTGTGTCCTTTTAAATATATTTTTCTGCGAGTTAAACTAAGTCAAATATAACCATGCTTCCCACATGGTTCCCGCATTAAGCACAGATGATGCTTAATTTACTCAGTCATTAACAATTCTTCGTAAGGACATCCCCTTGCTATTTCTTTATGGCCTTTAAGCATTTAAAAACGATTCAATTAAATATATTTACCAAACCTTCTGGGTAACACAGCTAATCTCTATCAAGGAGAAAGCAGAATCTTCACAATAAAGTCTGAACACATTTATAATGGAAACAATCATACTACAGCTCCCTGTCCTGACTCATGTTACCTGTGCCTCAAACTTTATCCTTACTAGCTAGGAATAATACAGACATTTCAAATACACAGTTCAGAAGGAGCAAGCAGTGTTTAAAAGCTTCAAACTTTCTGCCTGGAAGTTTCCTCCTGCTTGGGTGACTTCTGATCTTGCATCTTTATTTCTCTTGATTCAAATACTAGGTGGGAAAATTGGCATTATGTTCCACCAAGAACCAAGAACTCTGGTTACTGGACGCCTGTATAGACGGTCCATGACTAAGTGCCCTGTGCTGCCTACTTTTACGTCTACTTGACACAGTATCAAGTTATTTGAAAGGAGGGAGCCTTCATTGAGGAAAAAGTCTCAATAAGATGGGCTTTAGTAAGCCTATAGGGCATTTTCTTAATTAGTGATTTATATGAGAGGGTCTAGCCCATTGTGGATGGGGTCACTGCTGGGGGGGCACTGCTGGGCTGGTAGTGCTGGGTTCTGTTAAGAAAGCAGGCAGAGCAAGCAAGGGGACCAAGCCAATAAGTAGCATACCTCCATGGCCTCTGCATGCAATCCCACCTTGTTCGAGTTCCTGTCCTGACTTACGTCAGTGATGGATCATGACGTGAAAGGGTAAGCCAAATAAACCCTCCTTTCACAAGCTGTTTATGATCATGGTGTTTCATCCTAGCAAGAGTAACCCTGAACTAGTCTATGCCCCTACCATGAGCAGACTCTATCTGCCTCACAAACAGGATAGTCCAGGATCTGCACCACTCTGCTATACTGTATCCACACTTAATTCTTCCCATCTATGCCCACTGTAAATTGTATACAGCTCTGCAAGTGCTTTCTTAAATTCTTGAGTATCAAGTCTTGAACAGTTTCCTTAGCACTGGTACAAATGGATATCCCACTGTGGGCGGTAACAGCCCCTAGGTACCTGGTCCTGGAAGAAGGCAGGCTGAACAAGCAGGTAAATAGCTCTCCTCCACAGTCTCTGCATAAGTGCCTGCCCTAACCTACCCCAATGACAGAGCGTGACTGGAGAGCTGTAACGTGAAACAAACTCTTTCCTCCCCAAGGTGCCTTTGGTCACAGTCTTTACCCCAGTAACAGAAACAGAACAAAGACACACAGAATGAGACACCTTTAGCTCTTGTCCCACCATGCTCAGCTCTTATCCACCTATCTGCATACTTCATACTAAAGAATGGGGGCTCTTCCTGAGCAGCGACATTCCCGAGAAAGAGAGAACATAGGATAAACCACCTTTAGACAGAACCAGAATAAATGCCTCATTTTCTTCTTGGGGGTACCTAAAATAGTTATTCCAACTCACGGAGCTTGAGTCATTATTTCTTAAAAACCAGAAGTAGTTCAGTTGCACATTAACACTAATTACAGTCATGAGAAAGCTGAGCTCCACTACCCCACCCGGTGAGAGAGAAAATCACGACAATTATTCTGAAGCTTCTGTGTCTCCTTCTCAGAAGATAACCAACACATGGTGGCAAGGGAGGTTGTGCAATATTGGCAGAAGAGAGCTTCAGATCTCTTTGAAGCTCCACACTCCTTTGCTGCCTTAAACCCTGTGCAGGGAAAAAAATAAATAAAACCTGTCCTTTGGTGTTTAGATAAGGCAAGAGCTATGGCTGCATGTCGTAGGGCCAACACTCATGCTTCACGGCAATTTATCATATGGACCAGAACACACTTAATGTCAGGAGCCGTGTGGCTGTGCCCTCAGAACATGACTGCTGGCCATGGAAAAACCCTTCCAAGCTACCTGCAAATATAGAGGCCCCACTCTAGACCAAGGGTACAGGCCCCTTTTCACACTACAATGATGCTTCTAAATAGAGTTCAGAGCATTAGACACAATACCTACAGCATGCTACATGGCCCAAGGAGAGAGAATCAAGGAATTTACAAACACTTTGAGTTTCCCTGTCAGAAAGCATTCGCTTCATTGCTATTAAAAAGCAATGGTCCATCACAACGAGGATTCATCCCTAATTTCAGTAACTTAGGACTGTTGCATTCTTCTCAATCCCATGGGACAGAAGGGGTATGTGTGTGTGTCTCAATCCCTGGGCAACAGGTGTGTGTGTGTGTGTGTGTGTGTGTGTGTGTGTGTGTCTGTTCTTTCTCCTTTTCATCCACACTGACACCACACTGGTGAACATCTCTGTATTCAACTGCAGTCATACTTTCAATTTTCCTACAGCCTCCCAACCCTGAGTGCCTGTTTCCAGCTGCTGAGGAAGTCCCACCACGGGGATCCCTGTCCCTCAGTCCCTCAGTCCTCTCTGCATGTGATAAGATGGAGGTCCTCAAAGATTTCTTGGAACTAAGTGTGCCGATCTTCTCTCAAAATGTCAGTGTTCCACCACTTCCAAAGGAAATCCCATCATCTTCATCTCTCAGTCAAGGTTCCACCTATGAATCCAGTGTCTGTGCTTTCAGCTCACTTTTCTTTAGCTCTTTTTGCTGCTAATGTATTGATCAATTTACTTATTACACTATTGCATACTGACCCTCTCACTCCTGCCTACAACAAGCCTGATGCTCCTTATAAACTTTATTTACTGACAATATCCAAACTCTCCAAGTAAATAAGAATTCTTGAGTATTTCTTGTAAACCAAGTATGCACTCAGTTGCCTAACTCATGTTCCTGCCCACCCTGTAGCCAACACTGAGTCTTAAGTCATTTGCTTTCAATGTTAAAGAAGAGACTCCTGGGGGAGAAGACATGGCTCACTGGGGAAAAGCACCGGCTACTTTTCCAGAAGACTTGGGTTCGATTTCCAGCACCACTTGGCAGTTCACAACTGTCTGTAATTTCAGTTCCAGGGGATCCAGTGCCCTCTTCTGGCCTCCATGAGCACCAGGCACACAAGTGGTGCACAGACACACATGAAGGCAAAAACTCATACATGTAAAAATAAATTCAATCTTTTAAAAAAGAAAAAACAGAGAGACTTGTTTAAAGCTCTGATACAGCTTTCTGCTTTAAACTGTGGCTGATCAATCTTTGCTGACTAATTAATAAATTACCTAAATTTAATGTACAAGTAAGGCCCTGTATTTCTCAGGGATACAGTTATTTTCATTTTATATTGATGGTGTTTAAAGAGACCCAGGCAATTTCAGGCACAATACATATCAGCTTAACTGTCTCTCGGACCAGTGATGTTTGTCTAGAGTTACCAAATGTTTCAACAAATATACCAAATTCACCAATCCCTATCTACATTAGTTGAATACAAACTTTGCTTTATTGCTATTTCCCATAGGAACACAATAATGAAGTGGATATCAATTTTTAAAGAGTTTACTCATAAGTAAATAATAAATAGTCGCATTCTAAGCAATGAATATGCTAATTAACAGTGATATGTTGCTGCTATTGACAGGTATGCCTGTCTACTCAGTCACTCTTAGTGTCTTCCTTCAAGGACAAGCGATGCTTATTTATTTAGGGGGCACTGTCCTATGAAAGTGTAACTCCTTACTAAAATATGCTTTTTTAAAAATTGGATTTAAAGAATGGATGCAACACAAGTCTTAACATGGTGGGCTTAAACTGAGTGAGCCAGGCATTCTGCATCCCTTACCCTTGCTGTGAACTCTGTGGCTTTTGAGCTGGTCTTAGTTTTTTGGCATCTGCTGTTAACTAGGTAGAGTGAGGTCATTAGGTAAATGTGGTAAAACAGCACCCATTTCAAACGAACGCACACTCACCAAGTGAGTTTAGTTGTTCTCGTATAATAGCAAGACAATGTGAAACATTTTTTCAAGAAAAAGTATGCAGCAAATTATTATGCATCTTTCAGGGAATAATGAGAATGTCCTACGCGGGCCATGCATGCTTAAAGCATGCCTGAAATTCAACTGAGGTGGGATTTCCAAACCACACTGCCACCATTGTTCACGCATGAGCTCAAAACGCTTACCTCTGTGATTAACAATTTAAATTTCTTTCTGCGTATTTGCTTTTTAAAATTTTTTTTTTACATAGTTTCTTTTTTTCCTCTTCATAAGTTCATCTCAGGAGCAGGCTGCCCTACTTAACCCATGCAGACCTTGGGGGAAAGGGCATTCACTGGAGGTCAAGGGAACAGTCTGTGCCAAGGCAGAAGCATGTCTGACTGTTCAGGACAGTGAGGGGCTAGTGTGTCTAGAATCCACATGAGCTGGAGAAGCAAAGTCCAGACCCTACTCATCACTGAAGGTCAAGACAGCTTTGGCTGAAGGAATGGGGGGAATAACTGCCTAGCTGCTATGCTGAAGAGACACGGGGGGAACAGTGGCTGTGGAGAAGGACAAAAGCAGAATCAGGCAGCTGTTGCAGCAAACTTTAAAGAGACAGAGGTGGCCAGGCTTATGACAGGTGGAGCCAACAAGTTTTCCTGACTAAAAAAAATGTAATGGGAGAAAGAGCTTCAACATGAGCACTAGGATGGGCTAAAGTAGCTACCAACTGAGCCGGGGACAATAGAGAGGAATGGAATATTAGTGGTTTGAGGCAGGGAAGATGAAGGGTTCTGTGGTTTCTATGTTTAAATTGTGAAGTGTTGACAAATGTCTCTAAGGCCAATAATTCTGGCTATGTCATGAGCTGACACTGAAAATGTTAAACAGCACCTTTACTTTCTGTGTGGCCACCAGTTCCAGGATCAGAATGCCCTTCCTCCCCTAGTTTCTTCACTCTGTTCATGGGTAGTGGCCTTGCTGGGACACATCGATATTTGTTGCCTCTCCTACTTAAAGGTTGAATTCCCCTTCTCTCCAATGTGTTAAATCTATGGAACCTACGTTCCCACTCTACAAATCTGATCATGGAACTCTTCAGGTTCAAGCTCTGGCTTGTCCCAGCTTTATCAAACAATGGGACTGGCCTCGATGCCGATTTCCTCACAGCTTCAGCTGCTTGCCTTCCTTTTCACCATACATTCAACACATCAGAGACAGACATGCTTCCCTGTCCACTAAACTTCCATCTGTCTCTTAATACCCAACCACACACACCACTGAAAAGCCTTTGTTAACTCCCGCCAGACAAAACTGTCTGTTCTCTCCTCATAGTACATCAGTCACACTGCCGCTGCTTCATGAGGACTAAACCAGGACCTATTTGTTGACACTCAGCAGCTTGCCGGTGGGTCCTGTTTTGCAGCAATGTCCCCTCAAGGGTTGGTTCAGAGGCTCCTCTGCTGACCAGCCCTTTGAGGACGTTCAGCATTGACCAGAGGCTGGGAAGGCATCTGTGCTCCTAGATCATTCATCTTCAAGTGTGATCTCATCAAGGACCAGAGTGGAGCTTACACTACCTCCCACCCCTCCAACAGCAAGAGACAAGGTCATTTAGGACCACCCAAAGAAAGGGCAGCTGGTAGATTGCCTGCCAGCACAGAAACCATCAAGGTCCTACCAACCTTCTCTTTCTATTGCAGTACTGAGTCCTAAAACATCAGACTGTGTAGTGCAGCTCTCCTTCTACCAACAAATGCCTTAGAATAAAGACTCCATGTTTTGATTGCTTACCAAATTATAGAACCATAAGTGCTTTTAAGAAAGCCAAATAATAATATACTTTGGCCTCCAATAGAAATGCTTAGTAAAATAACAATAGATGATCCTTATGACATTTTTCTTCTATTCAGTTTGATAGCAAGTGATAGACTGCTTAAGAAAATACTAAACACAAAACAAGCCAGAAATATGGAAATTTTAGAAAAATTTAGAGAGAAAAATTTTGGTAGCTTAGAGAATATTTTGCAGTTAGGGTAGACTCCCTATAATTTGGAACCTCGGCACAAATGTCAGAGGAAGCAGAGGAGAAAAGAATGAAGCCAGACAGACACTATGCAATGCTTGACATCACTCCTCAGATATTAAAGATGGCTGGGTGTGGCAGCAAATTTCTTTAGTTCCAGCACTCAGGAGGGGAGAGGCAGGGGAATCTCTATGGGTTCAAGGCCAACCTTATCTATATAGCAAGCAAGGTCCAGTGTACTCAGGGCTATATAATGAGACCCAGTCTTAAAATAAAAACAACAACAACAAAGAACCATAACAACAACAAAAAAAAACAAATTAAACAAAAGCCAAATGAAACAAGAACAAAAAGCAACAAGGGATGTGATGCTCACACCATTAGTTCCTATTGGTCCACGTGATATCTTTGCCCCCAGGCCTCCCATTCTTCCCATGAGCACCATCATTTCCTTTCTTTTCTTATTCTAATTTCACATTTAGTACTCTACTTAGGGGGATGGTAGAAAGTTTTATCTAGCTTCCTACCATTGACTTCTTATTTTCTTTTGGCTTCCTTTCAATTTCTTACTTACTTTATCTTTACCTTATATCTTGAAAGATTTCAACTGATCTTCCTATTCTACCCTGCCTCTGAACTTTCAATTAAAATCATTTTTGCAATTATGTTAATTATTAGAAAAATGCTCTCAAGTACGTTCCTGAGACACAAGGATAAAGTAGAAATCATAATTTGAGGGATTTCCTGCTTGTTATAACATGAAAGCAATATTTTGAGTAGCTGACATTTTTCTGAGGACTCCCTGATTACTGTTGTGCCTGACAAATCTCCTCTGAGGGATGAAGAAGTCTGGGGTTCCATGAGACACTCTACTGAACTCCTCTCCCTCTCAGTACAACTCTGAGAGCCTTGCTCTCTTGGCTGTCTAACTCAAGAGACTAGACCTGAGTGTTTCAGACCTCAAAATTAGTTAGGAAACTCTTGCTACAGGTTTGTAGGCCTAAGAGAACACTATGCAGCTCAGTTGCACATTAATAATGAAGTACCTGATTCTACTCATGCAATAGATCCATGAAATAAGGGGTTCTATTTGGTTGGTTGCAAACAGACAATACCTCTCAGATAAGAGGAGGGTGCTCACACTAAATCCCCATGCCTCTCCATAGGAGTAAGTTTCAAAACAGGAAGGGCAGAAGGGTAAGAAGGTAAGAAAGCCCATGCCTTTCCACCTTACCTCTTCTGCTATATGTATAAAAGAAAAAGGGTACCTACAGAGTTACTGCGGCTCCCATGTATAACTAGAAGCCCATAAATAAGTATTAAATTATTATGGGGAAGGTATACTTTCATGTAACATAAAAAATAGATTTCTAAGAACTTTCATGTAGCATAAAATTATTTGTGCTTCTCCTACATTGCTGGTGGGAGTGCAAGCTGGTACAGCCCTTTTGGATATCAGTATGGAGATTTCTCAGAAAATTA